>SJYC01059242.1:0-119916 GCA_006408675.1 Madoqua kirkii
GACCATTTAGGAAGTTATGACAATAACTCAGGAAAGATGTGATAGTGGCTTGAACCAAAGTAGCAGTAGTAGGTAGTGGAAGGAGGTCAAATCTTAGAGATATTTTAAATGAGATTTCCTGATGGATTGGATTACAGCTGAGAAAGAAAAGAAATCAAGGGTGACCATGAGATTTTTTGGCTTGAACTGGAAGGATAAGTTTGCTTTCCTTTGAGGTAGGGAACTATGCAGGGGAGTCAGGAAAGTGAGATAAAGAAAGATCAGGTTTAGCTTTTGGACATCTTATGTTTGAAATGATTATTATATATCCTGGTGAAAATGTCATTAGGCAAGCTGGAGATATAAAGCTGGAATTACTGGGAGCGGTCCAGCCTGGAAATGCAAAGTTGAGAACCATCAGTTTATATCTGTGTGACTGGATGAGATTGTCATTGTGGAAAATGGAACATGAAAAAGAAATAAGTTTTGATGGCTGTGACCTGGGGCAATGTAAATATATAGGATTTGTGAGGAGGAGAAGGAATCAGCCAGGCAGAGTGGCCAGTGGTTTAACAGGAAATTAGGAGAGTCTGATGTCCCCTGAACCCTAGAGAAGAAAAGGTTTCAGGGAGGAGTGGTTAACTGCTACAAGCTTCTGATATGTCAAGTCAGATGAGGAGACGTTTGGTCGTGAATGTAGCAATGTGAAAGATAGTTTGGCGAAGGGCTGGGACCAAAACCGTTGATATGGGTTCAGGAAAGAATAAGGACAGAGGAATTGGAGACAATGGGACTAGGAAACCCATTTCAGAAATTTCCTTCAAGGGCAAACAGAAAATTCGGATGATAGCTAGACAGCATTATGAGCATCAAATGATTATTTTAAGATGGGAGACATTTCAGCCTATTTGAATGATGACAGAAATGATTTTTTAAAAAGACCACACAAATGATTCAAGCATCATTTTTGAAGCAGTGTCTTAGGTGATAAGAGATGGGTAGCAGCTAATGGAAGAGCAGAGAAGTTGACCTTAAAAAGCACCTGAAGAACCCATGGTAATAAGTGGGAAGGCAGAGTATATGGGCAGAGTATTGAGGGTAGAGTTGATAAAGAAACTAGTGAAATTTCTTTTCTGATTGCCACTATTTTCTCAAGAGATAAGAGACATGGGAGTCAACTAAGAGTAAGAATGGATGGAGAGAAGAAGATGGAGGTATGAGAAGAGGAAAATGATTTGAATGGTTGTCTAGACCTGTGGAAAACTGAATGGAATACAAAATGGAATGGAATTGTCAGGTAGCATTCAGGGCCCTCTTGGGATTCATTTCAAACATTTAAAGTGGATTTATTCATAATGTTATATTTTTATCTTGTTATATTCAAGTCTTTGGGTATAGACTTGAAGTAGGTGAAGAGTTAGAGTCAATCAGGATTGGGTTTTGCCATGTAAGTAAGATGAAGAGGGAACCGAGCAAGAGAACTGAGGGCAGACCCAAGGAAGACTTGATTATGGAATTTAAATAAAGTAATGAGCCTGTGAAGGTGGTATAGACAGTAAAAAGGTGGGAGAAACCAATGTAGAGGGACATATTTTCAGAGGCAAAGCACTAGAGGAAGAGAGTTAAAAAGATAGGAAGTGGGGGACAAAGACTAGGATGATTAAGTAGAGATTATGGAAGGGACATGGCTATCGGTAAGGATTAGGTTAAAGTGTGGCCATGAGAAAGAAGGGCTGATATAGGGTGGAGAGTAAGATCGTCAGAGGGAAGGAGGTGAGCCTCTTGGAAGGATTATCTACTTGGATACTGAAATCACTGAGAATTAGAATTAGGTCAGGAGTAAAGTTGACAGTGGTAATAATTAATCCTGGAAATCAAATCTTCACAGAGTAGGAGTGGTGGTGACCATGGGTCTTTAGATACCTGCAGCAAGTAGAATATTATTAAGTATAGTCTAAGGGAATAATTAAAAGATACTCCTTGGGAGGAAAGTTATGACCAGCCTAGATAGCATATTCAAAAGCAGAGACATTACTTTGCTAACAAAGGTCTGTCTAGTCAAGGCTATGGTTTTTCATTGGTCATGTATGGATGTGAGAGTTGGACTGTGAAGAAAGCTGAGCACTGAAGAACTGATGCTCTTGAACTGTGGTGTTGGAGAAGACTCTTGAGAGTCCCTTGGACTGCATGGAGATCCAACCAGTCCATCCTAAAGATCAGTCCTGGGTGTTCATTGGAAAGACTGATTTTGAAGCTGGAACTCCAATAATTTGGCCACCTCATGCGAAGAGCTGACTCATTGGAAAAGACTCTGATGATGGGAGGGATTAGGGGCAGGAGGAGAAGGGGACAACAGAGGATGAGATGGCTGGATAGTATCACCGACTAGATGGACATGAGTTTGGGTAAACTCCGGGAGTTGGTGATGGACAGGGAGGCTTGGTGTGCTGTGATTCATGGGGTTGCAAAGAGTCGGACACGACTGAATGATTGAACTGAACTGAGCTGAAGTTAGGTGTTCTGAAAGTAGTCAGAAATAGTAATCTAAAGCTCTAGGGAGGGGTATGGAACAAAATTATAAATCTATAAATTATTGAACTCTTGAAAGACTTAGTAGTAAATGAAATCATCCTGGGAAAACCTAGAGAGAAAGAAGAAGAAAGAAACAGAGAGAGACACATGACAAAGAGCTATGAAGGAATCAAAAAAATAAATCAGAAGCTGAGAATTTCTACTAAGGAAAAAAAAAATGGTACTGCAGAAACCCATGAATGGCCAATTGATACATCCCTATAAAGGTTTCAAGAGGGATAAAGACCAAAAAGGATGCCATGAGGTCATCAATAATCTTAGTTATGAAAGTACTTGGGAAAGTTATCTATATATCAACTCTGGTGGCCTGGTACATGGTGGAAGGTGAAGGAGCAGAGAAAGCATGAGTGGGCTACTTGTAAAAGAAATCTGACAGTGAAGTAGGGCAGTAACTTGAAGAGGAAGAGTCAAGCAAACATTATTGGTTGGCAGCCATATCAAAACAGTTAGTTACAAATAAGTCTGTGAAATTCCCTCTTAAATCCAATGAACCAGCATTTCTATCTTCACAAGAAGTTACGGGAGCAACAAGTTAAAAATAAAAGAAATCAAAATTGATGTACTGACTTCAAGGAAGAGGGATTTATTTATCTCACATGACAAGAACATGTGACAAGGACAATTTCCAGATGTAGAAGTTGAGAGCTGGGGCAGACTCTGCCTACTTTCTCTTCTCCATCTTCTGGGTGGGGGCACACTTGGTGCTTCATACTGTCACTTAAGATTACAAAATGGTTTCTGCACCTTGAGGCTGACTATCTGCTGTGCAAAAAAGGAAAAGAAGCAGGAAGGACAAGAGGTAAAAGGGAAATGATTGCTGAGTCTGTCTCTTTTTCTCAGGAAAGGAAAAACTTTCTCAGAAACCTCACTCAATTACTTCTGCTTAGATTTCATTGACTAGAATAGTGTCACATAGTAACACCACTAGAAGGCGATTATGCAAAAGGCTGTTATGGATGAAAGTTAGGTCAACCTTACCATCACTCACAAAGTGTCTTTCACCCTAATGAACAATGAAAAAGTAGAAGAGCCATCAAAATTAAGGCAAAATCTGCCTGAAAGAAAAAGACAAAATTAATTATATACTTCCTCTATCTACCCACTTGATGAAGAAATATCCCAGAGACATAGCTGAAGAGAGTTAGTGCTAAAAAAGACCATTGTCACTGCCTTGGCAGGCAAAAGATCCTATCCCAGCCCCAGCTGTAAGTATCATACCTTTCAGTTCAGTTCAGTCACTCAGTCATGTCCGACTCTTTGCAACCCCATGAATCGCAGCACGCCAGGCCCTCCTGTCCATCACCAATTCCCGGAGTTTACACAAACTCATGTCCATCGAGTCAGTGATGCCATCCAGCCATCTCATCCTCTGTCGTCCCCTTCTCCTCCTGCCCTCAATCCCTCCCAGCCTCAGAGTCTTTTCCAATGAGTCAACTCTCCGCATGAGGTGGCCAAATTATTGGAGTTTCAGCTTCAAAATCAGTCTTTCCAATGAACACCCAGGACTGATCTCCTTTAGGATGGACTGGTTGCATCTCCATGCAGTCCAAGGGACTCTCAAGAGTCTTCTCCAACACCACAGTTCAAGAGCATCAGTTCTTCAGTGCTCAGCTTTCTTCACAGTCCAACTCTCACATCCATACATGACCAATGAAAAACCATAGCCTTGACTAGACAGACCTTTGTTAGCAAAGTAATGTCTCTGCTTTTGAATATGCTATCTAGGCTGGTCATAACTTTCCTCCCAAGGAGTATCTTTTAATTATTCCCTTAGACTATACTTAATAATATTCTACTTGCTGCAGGTATCTAAAGACCCATGGTCACCACCACTCCTACTCTGTGAAGATTTGATTTCCAGGATTAATTATTACCACTGTCAACTTTACTCCTGACCTAATTCTAATTCTCAGTGATTTCAGTATCCAAGTAGACAATCCTTCCAAGAGGCTCACCTCCTTCCCTCTGACGATCTTACTCTCCACCCTATATCAGCCCTTCTTTCTCATGGCCACACTTTAACCTAATCCTTACCGATAGCCATGTCCCTTCCATAATCTCTACTTAATCATCCTAGTCTTTGTCCCCCACTTCCTATCTTTTTAACTCTCTTCCTCTAGTGCTTTGCCTCTGAAAATATGTCCCTCTACATTGGTTTCTCCCACCTTTTTACTGTCTATACCACCTTCACAGGCTCATTACTTTATTTAAATTCCATAATCAAGTCTTCCTTGGGTCTGCCCTCAGTTCTCTTGCTCGGTTCCCTCTTCATCTTACTTACATGGCAAAACCCAATCCTGATTGACTCTAACTCTTCACCTACTTCAAGTCTATACCCAAAGACTTGAATATAACAAGATAAAAATATAACATTATGAATAAATCCACTTTAAATGTTTGAAATGAATCCCAAGAGGGCCCTGAATGCTACCTGACAATTCCATTCCATTTTGTATTCCATTCAGTTTTCCACAGGTCTAGACAACCATTCAAATCATTTTCCTCTTCTCATACCTCCATCTTCTTCTCTCCATCCATTCTTACTCTTAGTTGACTCCCATGTCTCTTATCTCTTGAGAAAATAGTGGCAATCAGAAAAGAAATTTCACTAGTTTCTTTATCAACTCTACCCTCAATACTCTGCCCATATACTCTGCCTTCCCACTTATTACCATGGGTTCTTCAGGTGCTTTTTAAGGTCAACTTCTCTGCTCTTCATTAGCTGCTACCCATCTCTTATCACCTAAGACACTGCTTCAAAAATGATGCTTGAATCATTTGTGTGGTCTTTTTAAAAAATCATTTCTGTCATCATTCAAATAGGCTGAAATGTCTCCCATCTTAAAATAATCATTTGATGCTCATAATGCTGTCTAGCTATCATCCGAATTTTCTGTTTGCCCTTGAAGGAAATTTCTGAAATGGGTTTCCTAGTCCCATTGTCTCCAATTCCTCTGTCCTTATTCTTTCCTGAACCCATATCAACGGTTTTGGTCCCAGCCCTTCGCCAAACTATCTTTCACATTGCTACATTCACGACCAAACGTCTCCTCATCTGACTTGACATATCAGAAGCTTGTAGCAGTTAACCACTCCTCCCTGAAACCTTTTCTTCTCTAGGGTTCAGGGGACATCAGACTCTCCTAATTTCCTGTTAAACCACTGGCCACTCTGCCTGGCTGATTCCTTCTCCTCCTCACAAATCCTATATATTTACATTGCCCCAGGTCACAGCCATCAAAACTTATTTCTTTTTCATGTCCCATTTTCCACAATGACAATCTCATCCAGTCACACAGATATAAACTGATGGTTCTCAACTTTGCATTTCCAGGCTGGACCGCTCCCAGTAATTCCAGCTTTATATCTCCAGCTTGCCTAATGACATTTTCACCAGGATATATAATAATCATTTCAAACATAAGATGTCCAAAAGCTAAACCTGATCTTTCTTTATCTCACTTTCCTGACTCCCCTGCATAGTTCCCTACCTCAAAGGAAAGCAAACTTATCCTTCCAGTTCAAGCCAAAAAATCTCATGGTCACCCTTGATTTCTTTTCTTTCTCAGCTGTAATCCAATCCATCAGGAAATCTCATTTAAAATATCTCTAAGATTTGACCTCCTTCCACTACCTACTACTGCTACTTTGGTTCAAGCCACTATCACATCTTTCCTGAGTTATTGTCATAACTTCCTAAATGGTCTCCCTGTTTCTACCCTTGTCTCTCTTTAGTCTAGCTCAACATAGCAGCCAGAAAGACTATTTATTATCTCACTCAGAGCAAAAGCTGAAGTCCTGCAATCACTTCAAGGCATTATATCAAGAATTCTTAAACTTATTTGTGATGTGAATCTTTTTGGCAGATGGTTGAAGTCTACAGATTTTTTTCTTAAAATGACATTTTAAAATGCATAAAATACATAGGATTAAAAAAGAAACCAGCCATGAAATACAGAGAACAAAAATTAATAAGTTCAAACTTATGATTAGTAAGAATTCCTGTATTACATTAAATAACAATATTTAGCAGACCCCATATAAGAGATTGTCCAGTCTGGTCCCCACTACCTCACTGACCTCTGACCACTCTCTCCTCTAATCATTTGGCTTGCACCAACCAGGTTTCTAGGATGGTCCACCAAGTTGCTTTTACACTAAGCGCTTGGCATTTTACTATCCCCGCAAATACTTGAGTGGGTTATCCCTGCACTTCCTTTAGGTCTCTGATCAAATGTCAACTTGACAGTGATGCCTTCTCTGGCCTCTCTGTTTAAAAAGGCAACTTTCTTCCCATTCACATACCCTGGCACAACCTTTCCTGCTTTATTGTCCTCCATAATATTTATTACCATTTAAAAGATAGATAACAGATAATATCCTTGCTGATTTTTTTTTTGTTTGTCTACACACACACAAATACAATTTCCCTGAGGGAAAATGCTATGTTTATAGTATCTTGCCTATTACTGGTACTTAAAAATATTGATTGAAAGATAAATGAATAAAATGAATTCTTCCCTCCCAGAAGAGTGACTCCAAGGACTTTCTTCTGAATCAGGCATCAGGCAGTGACCATGCTCAGGGACATGATTGCCAACTTTGTCCAAGGTTTTGTCAGATCAAAATCCTTACTATCACATAGGCCCCCAGTTGAGATTGATTACTTTGGAAGCCATGCGATGGAGGGGCAGGCACTAGACCAGGTCCTTGACTTGGGTGTTTGGCTACTTGACCACTTTCTTTCGTGCCCAAGGAGAAGGCTTGGCCATGGCCATCCTTTCTCATGTCAGGGCCTTTTAAATACAGTTCCACTCCAGAGATCAAACATTAAAGGAGAGGAAAGAAAACTTGGTGATAGATAAGATACTATAAGAGACTGTCAGAATCTTCACAACAGAATAAAATAATGCTCAGGGTACTGTCAATGAACACAATCATGAAAGAGTACACCATTTTCTTAACTGGGAAGCCATCCAATCTATAAACAGAGGCACAACATATTTCTCCTCCAAAGATACCAATTTCTAACCATGACTATTGATCTCTATCTAACCATAAAAATTAATGGCCCCAAAGAGAAAACGTGACATTGAATCATTGGAGAATTTCAGACAATAAAAATAAAACTAAAGGGGTTGTGGCAAGGCCTGGACTTGATAAGTTTGGGTGTCACAGTTTTAATCCACTGTGTCTAGCATAACATATAGAGTTAAAACTAATGGGATTTGTTTCTTTTAGTTTAGTGGGAATTTGTTTTTATTTTACCCAAATGACTTCATTTTAAGGTTCCACGGAGCCACTCTGGTTTTCAATGTACCTGTTAGTGATTAAGCCTTGGGGAGATATTGGGGTTGGGCAGGAAATGAAGAAGCAATAAATTGACTCTCTATTGTTGTTGTCTAGTGACTCAGTCATGTCTGACTCTGTGCAACCCCATGGACTGCAGCACACCGAGCTTTCCTGTCCTTCACCATCTCCCAGAGCTTGCTCAAACTCATGTCCATTGAGTCAGTGATTCCATCCAACCATATCATCCTCTGTCTTCCCCTTCTCCTCCTGCCTGCAATCTTTTCCAGCATTAGAGTCATTCCTAATGAGCTGGCTCTTGACATCAGGTGGCCAAAGTACTGGAGCTTCAGGTCAGCATCAGTCCTTCCAATGAATGTTCAGGATTTAGGACTGACTAGTTTGATCTCCTTGCAGTCCAAGGGACTCTCGAGTCTTTTCCAACACCACAGTTCAAAAGCACCAATACTTCAGCACTCAGCCTTCATTATGGTCCAACTCTCACATCTATACATGACTACTGGAAAAACCATAGCTTTGACTAGATGGACATTGTTGGCAAAATAATGTCTCTACTTTTTAATACATTGTCTAGCTTTGCCATAGCTTTTCTTCTAAGGAACAAGTGTCTTTTAATTTCATGGCTGCAGTCACCATCTGCTGTGATTTTGGAGCCCAAGAAAATAAAGTCTGTCGCTGTTTCCAGTGTTTCCCCATCTATTTGCCATGAAGTGATGGGACTGAATGCCATGATCTTAGTTTTTCACCTTCATCAAGTGGCTGTTTAGTTCCTCTTCACTTTCTGCCATATAGGGTGGTATCATCTGCATATCTGAGGTTATTGATATTTCTCCCCAGCAATCTTGATTCCAGCTTGTGCTTCATCCAGCTCAGCATTTCACATGATGTGCTCTGCATGTAAGTTAAATAAGCAGGGTGACAACATACAGACTTGACATACTCCTTTCCCAATTTTCAACCAGTCTGTTGTTTCATGTCTAACTGTTGCTTCTTGACCTGCATACAGGTCTCTCAAGTTTCGTAAGGTGGTCTGGTGCTCCCATCTCTTTAAAAATTTTCCAGTTTTTTGTGATCCACATGGTCAAAGGTTTTAGTGCAATCAATGAAACAGAAGTAGATGTTTTTTCTGGAACTCTCTTGCTTTTTCTATGATCCAACTGATGTTGGCAATTTAATTTTTGGTTCCTCTGCTTTTTCTAAATCCAGCTTGTACATGTGGAAGTTCTCAGTCCATGTACTATTGAGGCCTGGCATGGAGAATTTTGAGCATTACTTTGCTAGCATGTGAAATGACTGTAATTGTGTGGTAGTTTAAGGATTCTTTGGCATTGCCTTTCTTTGGTATTGGAATGAAAACAACTTTTCCAGTCCTGTGGCCACTGTTGAGTTTTCCAAATTTGCTCACATATAGAATGCAGCACTTTAACAGCATTATCTTTTAGGATCTGAAATAGCTCAGCTGGAATTCCTTCATCTCCACTAGCTTTTTTCATAAGGCCCACTTGACTTCACACTCCAGGATGTCTGGATCTAGATGAGTGATCACACCATCGGTGTTATCTGGGTCATTTGCCTTTCTTTGGTATTGGAATGAAAACAACTTTTCCAGTCCTGTGGCCACTGTTGAGTTTTCCAAATTTGCTCACATATAGAATGCAGCACTTTAACAGCATTATCTTTTAGGATCTGAAATAGCTCAGCTGGAATTCCTTCATCTCCACTAGCTTTTTTCATAAGGCCCACTTGACTTCACACTCCAGGATGTCTGGATCTAGATGAGTGATCACACCATCGGTGTTATCTGGGTCATGAAGATCTTTTTTGTATAGTTCCTTTGTGTATTCTTGCCACCTCTTCTTAATATCTTCTGTTTCTCATAGGTCCATACCATTTCTGTCCTTTTCTGAGTACAGTTTAGTCTCAGGGAAGCATACGTTAGCATGATGGGGGTGCAGGTCACTGGGAAAGGAGGCTAACTTCTACCAGATGGTATTAGAAATATCTAGGAATACAGTATAATTGAGGGAAAGATCTTTCTCTCTTTTCTCTTTGATTCATATTCCTGTAAGGCTGAAAGTTTTCCTTTTGTGATATTTTTCTGCCCCTATAAGATTTCATTTAGTATTCATTAACTTAATCCAACACATCAGTGTGAGAGCTTTCTGAAAGTGAAAGTGAAAGTGAAGTCACTCAGTCATTTCCAACTCTTTGTGACCCCATGGATGGTAGCCTACCAGGCTCCGCGATCCATGGGATTTTCCAGGCAAGAATACTGGAGTAGGCTGCCATTTCCTTCTCCAGGGGATCTTCCTAACCCAGAGATTGAACCCAGGTCTCCTCGGATACAGACAGACGATTTACCTTCTGAGCTTTCTAGGAATACTTTAATATTTTAGGTTCTGGGCAGGTCTTACATAGGTACATGTATAGCATAAGGCATAAAATATTCTTTGAGGCTCTTCTTGCTTCCTCAGGTTATCTGACCAGCCTGTTAGCCCCTCATTCACTGGTCAAGCAAAAGTTATAGGAGTTACTGAAGACAGAGGTCTGAGAGTCATATCCACCTAATCCCCATCAAGGTGTGACCAAGGTAGACTGAGTTGGTGGCTGTTCCACCTGCAAAATAAAAGCACCCAGGAAAGGAGAGGATACAGTGGAGCTTCCTGCATCTAGACCTTGTGGTGGCATGGGAAACTGCAATTCTTGGACATTTCTCCCCTGAATTTAGGTGATTTTCATAGTATTAGAGCTGGAGCCAGTTACTCATCTGAGGTTTCCTGGGTGACAGGATCTGCCAACATGCCCTGGCACAGCAGCATAGTAAGAATTGGCAAAGATCATCCATGCATTTTCCATAGAGTCAAGTTGGGTGTGGAGGGGTTCCTAACATTCCCATTGATCCAGGCCAGGCTGGGCTTATACATAAAGAAAAACAAAGCACTTGAGTACTTAATACAAAAGAAGTTAAGAAGGGAATTGGTTATACAGGTGATGAAGGAATTGAAAGTCAAACAGACAAATTAGAAATTAGCAAAATAGATATGAAAACTAGCTCTAGGATGGAGAGACAAAGTATCGATGTGGTGTTCTTGGCATGCAGGGTCTCGAGACCATGGAGCACCCTTCCAGTGGTTTTGGAATCACAGAGGACAACCCAGGGTTGCCAGTGATGCCACAAGCAACCTTCAATCTCCTGTCAATACTCCCACTTGCTGACCTAGGTGCCTAGGCAATATAGCCTAGAGGTTCAGCCCCTTGTGATAACAGAGGGCAGCAGGAGAAGGATGAGAAATGAACCCAAAACCAAATGCCTGAGACTGGCACAGGGTGACGAAGCAGCAGAAGTCAGCTAGCTATGTCCCAGAGACCTCCACTGTTGGAAGAAGAAGAGTGGTGGGATCCCTGGAGACTGCTCTCCAAGACTGAGGAGAGAGAAGTGGCACTACCCAATGATCCAGCTAGAGTGTACCATCATGCATGTGTACACATCACGTACACTTCAGTCAAACAACTGATGGCCATCCAACATGCTCAATGAGAAAGCACCAGCAGGTGCTTTCATCATCATCTGGGTTAAGAGAGCCACCTGTCAGAACATCAGGTATCACCAGCATCTAGATCAGACCAGCAAGAAACCAATGGCTGAGCCCTGCTGAGAAATTTGACTCCACCCCAGTTGATCAATTTCCTTTCCACTCATATACCCTCACCTGCAGGAGCACTTCCTGCAATGGAAGTGCACAGGCAAGCTCAAGATCCCAGAGGGCAGAAAGGAAAAACTTGAGAAAAGGACAGAAACCAGGAAATTGATGTTTTAAATGGGACAGTGGCTAATTATAACAACACTTGATTTGGATTGAATACTTATTTGAAAGAGGCTATTCTAAACCATAAATGACTCAAAATGTTTAGGATCAGATCTAATTTCATCTTTTGGATGAAATTTAGTGAAACATTCGTACTTTCATAAAGATAATTAAGCAGCTTGCACATAGCTGAGAGGTGACTATAGGCACACTTCAGAGATATTTTGGATTCTATTCCAGACCACTATAATAGAGTGAATATCAAAATATCACAATAAATAAAATGAGTCACACAATTGTTTTGGTTTCCTAGAACACATGAAGTTATATTTACACTAGCCTTGTAGTCCATTAAGTTTGCAATAGCATTATGTCTAAAAACCAACGTACATGCCTTTATTGAAGAGTACTTTATTGCCAAAAAACTCTAGCCATCATCTGAACCTTCAGTGAGTTGTAATCTTTTTTGCTGGTAGAGGGTCTTGCCTCCATATTAATGGCTGCTGACTGATCAAGGGTGGCTTGCTGAAGTTTGGGATGGCTGTGGCAGGGTCTTAAAATAAAACAAGAATGAAGCTTGCTGCATTAATAAACTCTTCCTTTCATGACGGTTTCTCTGCAGCATGCAGTGCTCTTTGATAGTATTTTACCCACAGCAGGACTTCTTTTAAAATTGGAGTCAATCTTTTCAAATGCTGCCACTGTTTTATCAACTAAGTTTATGTAATATGCTGAATCTTTTGTTGTCATTTCGACAATCTTCACAACATCTTCACCAAAAATAGCTTGCATCTCAAGAAACCATTTTCATTGACCATCCATAAGAAGCAATCTTCATCCATTAGGTTTTATCACGAGACTGCAGAAATCCAATCACATCACCAGGCTCCATTTCTAATTCTAGTTTTCTTGCTATTTTCATTACATCTGCACCAAAGTATTGAACCCTTCAAAATCATCCATAAGGCCTGGAATCAACATCTTACAAACTCCGGTTAATGTTGATATTTAGTATTTGTTATTAATAACTATAACCTCCTCTTTCTTCCATGAATCACAAGAATTCTTAATGGCATCTATAATGGTGAATCCCTTCCAGAGGATTTTTTATTTACTTTGCCCAGATCCATCAGAGGAATCACTATCTATGGAAGCTATAGCCTTATGAAATGCATTTCTTCAATAATAAATCTTGAAAGTTGAAATTACTCCTTGATCCATAGGCTATAAAATGGATGCTGTTATCAGGTATAAAAACAACATTAATTTCATTGTGCATCTTCATCAGAGTTCTTATGTGACGAGGTGCATTGTCAATGAGCAGTTATATTTTGAAAGAAATCTTTTTTCTGATCAATAGGTCTTAACAAAGGGCTTAAAATATTCAATAAAACATGTTGTAAACAGATGTGCTGTCATCCAGGTTTTGCTGTTCTACTTATAGAGCACAGATAGTCAATTTAGCATATTTTTAAGGTCCCTAGGATTTTCAGAGGAGTAAATGAACACTGGACTCCACTTAAAGTCACCATCTGCATTAGTCCCTAACAGAAAGTCAGCCTGTCCTTTGAAACTTCGAAGCTGGGCATTGACTTCTCCTCTCTAGCTATGAAAGTCCTGGCATTTTCTTCCAATATAAGACTCTTTCATCTGCACTGAAAATCTGTTGTTTAGTGTACCTACTTTCATTAATTATCTTAGCTAGATCTTCTGTGTAACTTGCTGCCACTTCTGTAGCAGCACTTGCTACTTCACTTTGCATTTTTATGATGTGCAGATGATTCTTTCCTTAAACATCATGAACCAGCCTCTGCTGGCTTCAAACTTTTCTTCTCAGCCTTCACAGAATTGAAGTTAGGTCTTTAAAAAAAAAAAAAAAACCTATTTATTTATTTACACATTTGGCTGTGTCAGGTCTCAGTTGCATCATGCAGGATCTTTCACTGCAGCACGCACTCTCTAGTTGTGGCACAGAGGCTCTCTGCTAGGGTTGCCCAGGCTCTGGAGCTTGTGGGCTCAGTAGCTGTGGCATGGGGGGCTAAGCTGCCCCATGGCATGTGGGATTCTAGTTCCCTGACCAGAAACTGAACCCACATCTTTTGCACTGCAAGGCAGACTCTCAAGCACTGAACCACCAAGGAAGTCTCAAAAGTTAGGTCTTGCTCTAGGTTAGGCTTTGGCTAAAGGGAATGTTGTGACTGGTTTGATTTTCTTGACCATTAAAATTTCCTCCATATCAACAGTAAGGTGGTTTCACTTTGTTTTCACTGTAATAACAATTTTAACTTCCTCTAAGAATTTTCCCTTCACATTCATAACTTGGGTAACTGATACAGAGGACTAACCTTTCAACCTATCTCAGGTTTTCACATGCCTTCCCCACTAAGTTTAATTATCATTTATATCTTTTGATTTAAAGAGTAATTCTTCCTTTCCTAAAGAGAGACATGTGACTCTTACTTTCACTTGGAGGCCATTACAGGATTATTAACTGGCCTAATAGCAATATTGCTGTGTCTAAGGAAATAGGGAGGCCTGAGAAGAGGGAGAG
The DNA here is from genome assembly GCA_006408675.1 of Madoqua kirkii. Classification (NCBI taxonomy): domain Eukaryota; kingdom Metazoa; phylum Chordata; class Mammalia; order Artiodactyla; family Bovidae; genus Madoqua; species Madoqua kirkii. The sequence goes on from SJYC01059242.1 coordinate 14,239, forward strand.
AGACAGGGAACAGCCGTTCAGTGGAGTAGTCAGAATACACACATTTATTAAGTTTGTCATTTTATATGGGTGCAGTTTGTGGTGCCCTAAAACAATTATAGTAGTGACATCAGAAACCACTGATCACAGAAAAGTTAAAGTGAAGTCACTCAGTTGTGTCTGACTCTTTGCAATCCCAGGGACCATAGCCCCCAGGCTCCTCTGTCCATGGAATTTCCTAGGCAAGAATACTGGAGTGGGTTGCCATTTCCTTCTCCAGAGGATCTTCCCAACCTAGGGGTCGAACTCAGGTCTCCCGCATTGCAGGCAGACTCTTTACTGATCGAGCCACCAGGGATCGTAACAAACATAATGGCAATGAAAAAGTCTAAAATATTGTGAGAATTACCAAATGTGACACAGAGACACAAAGTGAGCAAATGCTGTTGGAAAATGGCACCAATAAACTTGAAAAACTTGCTTGATGCAGGGTTGTCAAAAACCTTCAAGTCCGCAAAAACAATACAAATCAAAACAAACAAAACAACAACAAAACCTGCAGTAGCTGTGAAGCACAATGAAGAGCAGTAAATCCAGGCAAGCCTGTACTCAGTCATTCTGACACAACAAATACACACATACACTCCACCACAAAGGAAACACAGCTGTAAAGTAAGGGTTTCATCACTGTGAACAGTGGTAGGTGACGCTAAAGAGCAGTGCATGCAAGACAATGCGCAAGGACAACCTTCCTCTTCCCTCGGGTCAAGAAAGAGGTCATGACAGAAATGTATACTGGGGATTTTCTTATGGGTTAGGAATAATGACTTGACAGGTTTTCAAGAATGAAGATTCTGAACAAATGATGCTTCTTGGAGAAAAGTTCAGAGATTACAGAGAGAGGGAATGTATTTATTAAGTTCTTATTTGTTGTTGCAATCTATTCTGTGCTTTGCTTTGCTCGGATCTAGAAAACCATATTTCACCTTTGCCAGCTGGTCTTTAAGGTGTGGCTCATTGGAGGCAGAAGAAGGAGACTAGAAGGAAAGGGAGAAGCAATTTTTCTTTCTTGTTGTGTTTTTAATTTCTGTGTCTAGTCTATGGCATTTGTCCTAGCAATAGCTGCTAGTTCCATCCCCAGAGTTCCTTCTACCCTCTCAGAACTCCCTCAGAGGTACCTGCCTCAACTGGCCACTGCCCCTCCTCAGTGGCCTTGGTCTTCACTCCCCTTCACTAAGCTTCTAAGTTCCCAATCATTCCAACCTCTCCCCTTTGTTCTATTAGCTACTTCCTGTAAGCAAGACTTCCGTGATACTTTGGTATCCCCCTTTGTATATTTTCAGTCCTCTAATACCTGTTTACTTCTTTATCAAAGTCTCTCTATTTAAAGAATTGGTACAATTTTTGTTTTCCTGACTGGATGCTGATACTGTCATATGGAAGACAGGAGAAGGGGGCAAACCAAGATTTAACTAAGATTTAAATCAAAGCAAAAGAAGTGAGTATTAGAGTACCAAGGTGATTCAGTGTATAACCGAGATAAACATGGTCATTTCATCACAGTCAAACAACTGGGTCGCTGGTAGATTCTTAGAGCAAAAGTAAGGGAAGATATACTGTGCTTGCCTTAAATTGATGGCAAAACGTCATGTGCAGTCTGTGTCTGACTTTGCAACGCTATGGACTATAACCCACCAGGCTCCTCTGTCCATGGAATTTTCCAGGCAAGAATACTGGAGTGGGTGTCATTTCCTTCTCTAGGGGATCTTCTCAACCCAGGGTCAAACCCACATCTCCTGCATCGGCAGGCAGGTTCTTTACCACTGAGCCACCAGGGTAGCCCACAAATCTATATAGCAAATTTCAAAATATAAGCATAGTTCTATAGCACATTTACAGTTGGGCAAAGGGTCATAAATAGATATGTGTGTCAAGCACTCTTTTTAAACAATCTTCATGCAGAATCAAGTCATTTACAAAATTCTTAAGATTTCCCATTGAACATATCTCAAGGAATTCCTGCATACTGACCACACTGGGACAAGTGAGATCGCTCAGGGTCCTGCTTTGTCATTAACACAGTCATCAACCTCAGTTGGAACCCTTAGGAGCTTCTACCAATTATGAGAATTATCTTAGAAATGTCCTAAAAGAGAAGACAGCCCCTCAGCGATGCTATTGCTTGCTGTAAAGGATGCTAAGTTGCTTCAGTCGTGTCCAGCTCTTTGTGACCCTGTGGACTGTGACACAACAGGCTCCTCTGCCCATGGGACTCTTCAGGCAAGAATACTGGAGTGGGTTGCCATTCCCTCCTCCAGGGGATCTCCCCACACTGAGCTTCAAGAAGTGGTCCATCAGATCAGGCACCTTAGAGATCAGAAAGAGGCACCAAGAACTTCTGAGTAGCTTTAGGAGTTGGAAGATCTTTGGTCTCTGTGGGGCGGGGGTGGCAGAGGCTGGTGGGGACAGACTTCAGGAGTGACTCAGGGCAGCTTGTTGATGCATCATTTCATTAGAGCTTGGGAGCTGCTGCAAGGCAGGTGGGGAGCCAGGTGGTGCTTGCCAATGCTGATCTCTAACTCGCATTGGCACTGACTGCTGTTATGTATAGCTTGGGGCACAAACTGGATCTAATAAGAGGCCTTGAAAATCACTCAAAACTCATTTTCGAATAGACTACCCTGCATTTTTCCCTTTACTCCTGGGGGTTCTAATCCAGTTGATGTTCCAGAAATGTTGGTGTTATTCTCTCTTTCCAACTGCAAAATGTGTAAAAATGCATCCTAACACTACAAAGAGACAATTCCTCATCCAGGTTGTTTTCTGATTAAAGGCAGATGGATTGTCTCAGCACGGGTAATCTTACAGAGAATGTAGCTTGATGGTTAATGCCTGGAGCTCTGAGGCTGAAAGGGTGGGGTTTAAATCCTTGCTGGGCCCAGAAAATTACTTAAAGTCCCTGACCTGCAGTTTCTTCATCTTGATTGTAAAGGAGATGATACTTGGGAGATGATCTTCCCCAGTGGGCTGATCTGTTGTGAGAAATAACTGACCAAGCACCAAACCTGGCACAGACTAGGCTTTTGGTCAATGAGAGTTCTTGTTAGTTATTTCCAGGAGCCAGTGTAAAAATTATTAGATTGCATAACTCTACACTCCAAAATTCCTTCAGAAAAAAAAAAACAAAAACTATTGAACTCATTTTCACATGCTCTGGGAAGATTTGCAAGCAATCGGGAAATTTCTTCCAGAACAAACCTGCTGATTACAAGCTAGTTTATCCCTCTCACACCCTCACAACAGGGTTATGGCTCTCCATGCATGTCTGTATTTAAAAGAATCTAAGTCTTTGGGGTTAGCTGGAAGAGATTACGGAGAAGGCAATGGCACCCCCACTCCAGTACTCTTGCCTGGAAAATCCCATGGACAGAGGAGCCTGGTGGGCTGCAGTCTATGGGGTCACTAAGAGTTGGACGCGACTGAGCGACTTCACTTTCACTTTTCATTTTCATGCATTGGAGAAGGAAATAGCAACCCACTCCAGTGTTCTTGCCTGGAGAATCCCAGGGACGAGGGAGCCTGGTGGGCTGCCGTCTATGGGGTTGCACAGAGTCGGATGCGACTGAAGCAACTTAGCAGCAGTAGCAGCAGGAAAAGATTAAGGCAATACCTCAGGGCAAAAGCCTCAGGGCCTCTATTACCCTTGGGGTGTTCAGATTATACTTAGAGGTGTCTCAGACTGTAAAGAGGTACAATGGGCATTTGAAAATTTCCTCTCCAGCAACAATTTCCCTTTCTTTCTACACTAACACTGATTTCTTAGGACCATTTGTTTGCTGATTTGTTTTTGGTGACCCATCCTCCTTGACTTTCACCCCCACAGGGTATAAGATTCCACCCTTACCTTGTACGGAAGCCAGTGAGATCATAACCCTTCCTGGTCATAGTGATTCTTAGAAGGGTGGGTGGGCGTGTTACCTCAGTTGATCCAATATGGTGAATTTTACAAAGGACAGGAATTTGGGGGTCAGAATGTTTTGTCTCCTCTAATGGGTTTGGCCTTGTGATGGGATAAACCTGGAGCTTCTAGGGGTATGAGGTGGAAATGAATCTAGCACAGGTGAGGGCAGAGTCACCAAGAGAGAAACTTGAACTCTGAATCAAGTCAAAGCAAAATGAGCATCTTGAGTTTTCAATAACCAGTACATTCTCCATTAGGCTTAAACCAGTTCAAACCTGTAAACTGTCACTGGCAAGAGTTGTGACTGATACTGGAAACAACTTAGGAGTATTTGAGCCAGTATTCACCATGAGAGAGAAAATTCTGATTCTCCCAAAGCTACTACAGAATTTGTGATTGATTGCTTTCTTTCAGATGCTACATTCTATAAATCTGTCCAAGGAAAGACTCCATTGGCTGCCTCCAACAGGCAAATGGAAAAGAAAGCAAAAATTTAAGTGAAAAGAATTCAGATAAATTCATAAGGTACTTCCCTGCACACTAAGCTGCCATGGTGTTTCTGCAGGGAAAATGAGAATAGCAATACACACAATAATAAAAAAACAATAAAGTTTTATAACCACCAGTAACATCTCAAGAGAACTCAAGTATTTTCAGTTAGACACCACAACTATGAAGAAGGGAACCCTCTCCACATTCCTACATTAAGCAAAGCCTCTTTCTTCATGAACTGGAGGCTCCAGCTTTCTGAGAGCACCAAGAGATACTGCTCTGCAGCCTAGAAAGGGTTTCCTTGGTAGCAGTCCAGATGCTAATTGCCTTGAAGAGTAAATGAGTCATAATTTGCATCAGATGTTGCTGTAATTACAATACAATGAAAAAGCCAGAGTTTTTCACTGTTTTTACTTCAACAATAGACCTTGAATTTAGAGGCTAGAGGCTAAAAAGCTAAAACAGCTACAGTCTCAAAATCTGACATCCTCACCATCTGTGTTTCTGCCCTGAGGGCCAGTCAGGTAAATTGTTAATGCACACTGGTCCCTGGTGGATTCCTACTGGGGTTCTGTGTGAAGGAGCATCAGACAGCTTCTTTCCCCTGAATGCTATTTGTAACAGCTATTCTATGGAAGACAGAGGCCAGCCAGTGGCAGAGGTTTAAATGATACCAATGGGATTCTCCCTGCAAACCTATCCATTCCCAGGAATGTACCTTCCTATAGCAATCAATCTTTCTTTTTCTCTCTCTCTCTTCTCTTTTCTTTCTTCCCTCCCTCCTTCCCTTCCTTCTATTCTTCCTTCCTTCCTTTTCTTCTCTCTCTCTTTCTTACCTCTTACCTCTGAAGAGTTTAGAAATTTTTTGGAAGGAGTTGTGGAAGATAAAAAGTAAACTTTCTAAACTTCTATTTATAGCTTCCACCATTGAATTTTTTTCTTGTATCAGTTAGGGTTTTGTAGTTTCAAGCTACAGCTACTGATTCTAGATAATAAGCAAAAAAGATTTCACTGGAAGAATGTGAGATAATTCACAGATCTGAAGGGAAAAACTATAGAACCAGCAGAAAAGCTGAGAACCAGAGCAGGTCTGGGACCAATTCAGTAGGTATGAACAATATTTTTAGGGCCTGCAACAACCATTTCCTTCTTTGCAATAATTGGGCTAAAGAATCAAATTTCTGGGCAAGAGAGTTCCACAGCCCTAGGTTGGCTCAGCTGCCTCAAACTTAGGTTTCAGGCCTCTGGCAGTTCTACCAAGACTGTTCCACACACAGGTGAAGGAATCCCCAAAGAGTTTTATCCAGGAAAAGAAAAAGGGCATCTAGGTGGACAAAAAAAAACCCAAAAGATTCCATTCACAGCACCTTTGATCAGGCTGCTTCCTCTACTGAAATGCTTTTCCTTACTACAGGCCCTACTCAGCCTTTTGAAACCAGCTCAGAAATCATCTCCTCCAAGCAGTCTTCCCTGACTCATGCACATACCCTCACCAGCTGCTGAATTAAGAATCTCAGTCTCCTGCGTTCCTTTCTCTTGTTGCCTTTAAAACACTGGAATATAATTTCTCTGAGTGTCTGACTTCCTTGAGAGAAGAAAAAAAAAATATTATTCAGTCTTCTATAGCACCTAACACACAGTAGGGATTCAATGAATCCTCCTTGGATGACTGGTTGGAAGGAAAATTGGACCAGTGAATGAATCTGACTCTTTACCAAATCTGGACTGTACCAAATTTAAGTTACAGCTTTAAGTTCCACAAAATGTTATGGAAAGACCTGAATCTTCTGGCCAACCCAATAAATATGTTTGCGCTCAATAGCTCATTGTTCATCCCATCTCTTGCCATTCCTACATATGAGTGAAGATTATCATCATCATTCTTTCAAGCCAGGGAATGAAAATGGAGGTGTGCTATGTCTGTAAGTATCGTTAATTTATTAGCTTTGTGAAGATTATTTTACAGTCTGTCTTATGTAATATCTAATCCAAAGCAGATGCTAAGTAAACACACCAGATGAAATTAATTGTCAGAACAATTCACCTCAAATAGCTGTTACCTAGCACCTACATCTGCCTTCCCATCATTCATCAACTATGCCTTCCCATTCAAGGTCACCAGAAAATGCTCACATTTTTTTTTTTTTTTTTTGCTAGGTGGTCTTCACATGAGTGCTTCTGTGTTAGAAGAGGGAAGGTGAGTAAGACCTGGTTTGCTCCCATGTGCTACAGATTTAAGGAATGTTGAGGAATGTTAACTGAAGTATAGACTAGTGAACAAGTTGGATCCTCCTCCATCCTCTCTGTCTTGGGCAGAGTAAGCATGCTTTTGGCCCCATTCTCTTAGTTCATACCTACCCTAACAGGGGTAGGAAACCCTAGGAGTGGCCTTCATATCCTAACTCAGGTCTGCTTTTACTCTAGGATGCTTTTGTACAAATAGAAAAAGGCACCACCTACTACACAATCAAATTAAAAAATTGGCTCCTCCACAGGCATCTGAATTAGCAAGCACTCTGGTTGGATACCGAGAAGGCAATGGCACCCCATCCAGTACTCTTGTCTGGAAAATCCCATGGACAGAGGAGCCTGGTCGGCTGCAGTCCATGGGGTCACTGAGGGTCAGACTCGACTGAGCAACTTCACTTTCACTTTTCACTTTCATGAATTGGAGAAGGAAATGGCAACCCACTCCAGTATTCTTCCCTGGAGAATCCCAGGGACAGGGGAGCCTGGTAGGCTGCCGTCTATGGGGTGGCACAGAGTCAGACACGACTGAAGTGACAGCAGCAGCAGCTGGTTGGATGTGGCCAGACAAGGAATGCAGCCTGGGAGTACAACACAGACCCTTTCAGGCCCTTTTACCTCTCGGCCAGCCCCTCTGTGAAGGGAAGTGATACCCATACATGACATCACTTACATAGATAAACCCAGTCTTCAGAAAAGAAGAGAACATGACAAAGAGCTAAACTTCATATTGCAGATCCACAAGGTACTGTGGGAAACAAATTGACCCCCACACTTATTACCAACTTGGAAAGCTAACTGGAAAAGCTATAGGGAAGGTCAGTCTCAGGATCAAGAAAGGGAGACAGTTCTTTTCCATTTGTTCTTAAATTTTAAAACATCAAACATAAGGAAATGTATACACATTTGTGTATATACTATCAACCACTTAGATTTAACAATAACATTTTATCATATTGGTGAAATCTTTAAGCCTTCCAGCACCAAACCACTGCCTACTCCTTTCTTTCCTCCAACTCCAAATTGTCCCCCAGTTGATATTTGCCCTGTTTTTGATATTTTCACTAGGTGTTTTTACAAAGAAATAGAGGAAAACAACAGAATGGGAAAGACTAGAGATATCTTCAAGAAAATTAGAGATACCAAGGGAACATTTCATGCAAAGATGGGCTCGATAAAGGACAGAAATGGTCTGGACCTAACAGAAGCAGAAGATATTAAGAAGAGGCGGCAAGAATACACAGAAAAACTGTACAAAAAAGGCCTTAATGACCCAGATAACCATGATAGTATGGTCACTCACCTAGAGCCAGACATCCTGGAGTGTGATTTCAAGTGGGCCTTAGGAAGCATTACTATGAATAAAGCTAGTAGTGATGATGGAATTCCAGTTGAGCTATTTCAAATCCTAAAAGATGTTGCTTGTAACGTGCTACACTCAATACGCCAGCAAATTTGGAAAACTCAGCAGTGGCCACAGGACAGGAAAAGGTCAGTTTTCACTCCAATCCCAAAGAAAGGCAATGCCAAAGAATGATCAAACTACTGTACAATTGTACTTATTTCACACACTAGCAAGAAAATGCTCAAAATCCTTCAAGTTAGGCTTCAACAGTACATGAACTGAGAATTTCCAGATGTTCAAGCTGGATTTAGTAAAGGCAGAGGAACCAAAGATCAAATTGCCTACATCATAGATGCAGATCATAGAAAAAGCAAGAAAACTCCAGAAAAACATCTACTTCTGCTTCATTGACTATGCTAAAGCCTTTGACCCTGTGGATCACAACAAATTATGGAAAATTTTTAAAGAGACAGGAATACCAGACCACCTGATCTGTCTCCTGAGAAACCTGTATGCAGGTCTAGAAGCAACAGTTAGAATCAGACGTGAAATAACAGACTGGTTCAAAATTGGGAAAAGAGTATGTCAAGGTTGTACATTGTCACTCTACTTATTTAACTTATATGCAGAGTACATCATGCAAAATGCCAGGTTGGATGAAGAACAAGCTGGAATCAGACTGCCAGGAGAAATATCAATAATCTCAGATATGCAGATTTCACCACTCTAATGACAGAAAGTGAAGAACTAAAGAGCCTCCTGATGAAAGTGAAAGAAGAGAGTGAAAAAGCTGGCTTAAAACTCAACATTTAAAAAATGAAGATCATGGCATCTGGTCCCATCACTTCATGGCAAATAGATGGGGAAACAATGGAAACAGTGATGGACTTTATTTTCTTGGGCTCCAAAATCACAGTGGATGGTGACTGCAGCCATGAAATTAAAAGACGCTTGCTTCTTGGGAATAAAAGCTATGACAAACCTAAACTGTATTAAAAAGCAGAGATATCACTTTGTTGACAAATGTCCATATAGCCAAAGCTATGGCTTTTCCAATTGTCATATTCAAATGTGAGAGTTGAGCCATATAGAAGGCTGAGTGCTGAAGAAGTGATGCCTTCAAACTGTGATGCTGGAGAAGACTCTTGAGAGTCCCTTGGACAGCAGGGAGATCAAACCAGTCAATCCTAAAGGAAATAATCCTGAATATTCATTGGAAGGACTGATGCTGAAGCTGAAGCTCTAATACTTTGGCCACCTACTGGGAAGAGCTGACTCATTAGAAAAGACCCTGATGCTGGGGAGGACTGAGGGAATGAGGAGAAGGGGGCAACCGAGCATGAGATGGTTGGACGGCATCACCAACTCAACAGACATGAGTTTAAGCAAACTCTGGGAATAGTGAAGGACAGGAAAGTCTGGAGTGCTGTAGTCCATGTGGTTGCAAAGAGTCAGACATTACTTATCGACTGAACAACAACAAGAAGAGTGTAAAATGGTATCACACTATGATTTTACTTTGAAGTTCCCTTATCATTAATGAGATTGAGCTCTTTCTTTTTCTGCAACTGTCCAATTCATATTATTTGTCCATTTTTCTTGGATTATCTTTTTTATTGATTTGTAGGAATCAAAAATACAAATAAAGAATTATTGTTACTTATAGGAATTATAAATATCTTCTTTCAGTTTGCAGTTCATGTTTTGTTTATTGTTTCTTTGTTGGTACAAAGTATAATATTTCAACTTAGTCATATTTTAAAACCTCTTCTTTTTGGTATATACCCTTTGAGACACAGTTCCCTATGCTTAAATGTTCTCTGTTTTCTCCTCAAAATTTTAAACTTTCCTTTTAATATGGAGGCATTAATTCTATCTGGAATTTGCTTGTGTATGTAGCGTGAGGTAGGGATAATTTTTTTTTCACAGCCAATTATCCCAGCACTTGAATAGTTCTTTCTATCTCTGCAGATTTGTATTGTCATCTCAGTTATGATCCAAGTTTCCATGTATTCATGAGTCAATTTCTCAGACCAGTCTGTCAATCTGTCCCTACTTATATAAATATCAAACTCTTTCATTACTTCCAAATATGCAGTTTTTACTGATACCTGAAATAACATCATTCTTTGGGAGAGATGTGAACATCTCCAAGAAGGATAATGGCCTAAATCAATGACAATAGTACATGTGTATCTTGCTTGGATTCCTTCCAATCTGTCAGTCTATTGAGAGAAGTTCAGTAGATTGAGCTTCTCTCTCCATTACTCTATTTTTTCCAGGAGTGGCCCTGAACAAAATGCATTTGCCTAGAAATATGGCATTTCAGTATAAAAATGTGCCACAACATTCTCTACTCTTATCATAAAATAATAACCAGAATCATAACTTATACTTATTGACACATGAGCTAACCACTTAATGTTAATTATTTTATTATATCCCACAATATGGGTGATTTTCTTGAAATATAGATGAGAAAACTGAAACTCACAGAAGGGAAGGGACTTGTCCAAGGTCATACAGACAGTAACAAAACTCAGCTTGTTACATCCCTAACTCTACTAGATTATACTGCCCTCCATGTTGTAGAATGTACTATACTACAGTGGGATTAAGTACTTTTGAGGGGAGAGAGTGAATCTTATTTTACCATTATGTCCTCAACCCAAGCACTGTGTTAGTCACACACAAGAGACTCTCAATCAATATTTGTAGACCAGAATGAATAGATGCATGTTGGCTGTGGGGTCTGTGGTTTCTGAGTCATGAAAGACCTAAGCGGTTTACTTACTAGGTTGGTGGGAAGAATCTTCACCTTACTTCCTCTGAAAGCCACGCCAAGTCTCTTTTCTATTTACCCTCACATGTTGAGCTAGGTTATGAACACACAACAATGTACTTTCTGTATAGAATGTTAGGAATCAGCAAATAGAATTGGGGATGGGGACACACAAAAGCCAGTGCCTGCTACACTTCCAGCTTGGGCATTTTCCAGAGGGTATTTCCAACCTCTAGAAATAATCTTCCCATTTCCCAGATATTTCAGCATCATTTGCTTTGGGTCTCATCAGAGACAATACAACTTTGCCTTCTCATGAGGTTGTGTGCTAAATCTGAAAAGCAGTTTGCAGCTCAGCCCCACAGAGTCGGCTGCAATGGGGATTCCCGGCCAGCACAGAGGCTCCTGCTGCTAAGTGGAGTTCCCCAATATGAGAAGTGAGTGGGCCATAGAACTCACTGGTCTCTGGGGGACTATCAGCACCATGACATCTCCCCTAAACACTGTGGGGTTTTTTTGGAAGGGGGTGTCTGCAAGGTGGGGGTCATAGTATGTCAGGAGATGGTTTTGGAAGGCTTGAGTCTCTCCCTAAACTCCGCAGAATTAAATGGATTGATCAATGATGGTTTCATAGCAGGTAGGCGTCTATCTCCTCTCTCCTTGGATGAATCAGTTTACCATCTCTAAATTGAGCTCAACTTCAGAACCTACTCAGGCCCTATTCCATGGCCCTGTTTCAACTATAAGCATTTAGGAAGCTTTCCATCTAAAATAGAAAGTGCCTCAGTGTTAACCTCTTTGTGTGAGGAACTCACAGCTGCTGTTGTGCTCATTCACTTAGATTCTGGCGTCGATTCACAATTCCCTGGAAGTTCTGTGCTTTCTCATGGCCTGGCTGCCTTAGAGCTCCCGCATCAGTGCATCAGTCTGGACCTGGCCAACCAGGTGCCACACTCCTTGCCAAGGACTGCTGCCTCACCTCCCCAGGCGCCACTATCTTGAACATCCACATGACTTGATATGCAATCTCACAGCCTAAAGAAATCCCTTACTTTTAAAAATCCATTCATCCTTTCGACAAACATTTTCTGTATACTTACTATGTTCTAGACATTCTTCTAGGCATTGGGATACAACATTAAACAGACAGAAGTCCCTGTCCTCAAAGACTTACATTCCAGAAAAAAAAGAGAAAATATTCACATAAACAAAAAACAGTATAATAGCCAGTAGTAATTAACAACAACAACAAAAAGGTAGAAAATGAAGAGTAACATGGGGAGGGGGCTGTCAATTCAAATAAAGGGGCCAAGTAAGAAACTAACATTTGAAGGAGACCTAGATGAATGAGAGACAAAGCCTCGTGAAGATCTCTGGGGAGAACATACCTGGCAAAGGGGCCATGGTGGAAATGAGCTTGATAAGACAGAGAAACAGAAAGTAAGCCAGGGTGACCTGAAGAGCAGGAGAGGGGAAGAGAGCAGCAGGTAATAAGGCCAAGAGACAGGCAGGGGCCAGAGCATAGACTGTGTGGATAGCTGAGGCCATGGTGAAGCATTCTGATCTTACTCCAAGTGTGTTGCAAAACCACTGAGGACTTTAAGCAGGTGAGTGATATTTTATGTTTTAAAATCTGCATGGAGAACAGACTGAAGGGACAGAGAGTGAGAGCAAGCAGCCAGATGGGACTCTATGACAACAGACAAGATAAGAGACGGCAGAGGGTAGACTGGAGTAGTGAAAGTGTGAGCAATAAAAAGTGGTCATATCAGCATATACTCTATCAGATCTTACTGACGGGCTACACAGGGTAAGAGAGGAGTCAAGGATGGCTCCAAGGGCTTCACTCAGACTTGACCTAGTTTGGAAGTATGAAATGAGAAAACAAGCATATGAAGATGTGCCCCTTATCAGCCACTCTTTTTGAAGACAAAGTCCCTTGGACCATTAGACTTCAGCTGAAATCCCCAAACTATCCACTGGCATCTAACCCAAATTACAGACATAATCATAGGAATAAATAAAAACTTTCATGCAAATATACCTTCCATGCATATACTAATCCGTGACAGTAAACTCCCAGGAGGCAAATACTAGGGATTCTGAAGGCAGTCTAAGGCCCCTGGACATCCAGAAATTAGACTTTTATTATGCATTAAAGGGGGGAAAGACCTTTGCTAGGCGTGGAAAATGTGCAGCACAGACATCACCTCCCCCTACCAAGCCCACAAGCCCATTGCTAATCAACAGTGCCATCCTTATTCATTAAGACTGGATGCCACCTCACACTCCTTATCAACACGACATTTCATGCAGCCACTATCAATTAATTCCTCAGCCTGACAGATGACTGCCATTCTGGCTTCTGATTTATCATACCAGTTTAGCTCTTTAAGATCAGACACATGTTTAGATGTCCTTGGCAATCTGGGACATCTGGGACAGTTTTCAGCCACATTATGAAAGAAGGAGGAAAGGAAATATATTTATTAAGCTTTGACCTAAACATTTTACATAGACTGTGTTGTCATGTTTCAGCAGAGTTCATCCTTTGATGACAGTGTTAACTACACCCAGCACACTCAGGCATCCTGAGCTCCCTAGTCATCTAACTTACCTCTGTGCTGTCCATAGCAGGTCTGCCATTCCTGAGTGATCCTGTATGCCTCACACTTTAGCTTACCTCCTTCCCAACCAGGACTCCCATTACCCCATTCTCCCTGCACATGATACTAGATGGAAACCAATTAAACCATCCATATACATTTAATCCTGACAAGACGTCATCTCCTTTCCCACAAAATGACGCCTTAACCCAGCAAAATGGAGCACTCTGTAATAATACCTTTAAGAGTGCTAATCACACTTGTGACAGAACTTCTGGGTAGAAAGGTATTTCAGGATGTGAGGGACATGAGGGGAGAAAGGAGTTTTAGCACTTTTACAAGCACGATACTGGAAAGGCAGAAGTCCACGTGAGTCCCCAATCTATCATCCCATGCCATAAAAACTCAGTCTAAAATAAAGGAAGGGAATTCTGCTAAGAATCATTTTTAACAATCTTTGGGGCAGAAGGAAAATTAATATCTATCCTGATTCTTCCAAATCTCTTCTACTAATTCTGCACTCAAATTCTAGGTATTATTTGGAATTGATTTCGTCTACACCAAACTACAGGATAAAGCAGCTCAGAAGGGAAATTTCTTAACCGTATATAGTGCTCTGACCACATCCTGCCCAGAAAGGAAGGGCTGAGTTGTGGGTCACTGTCCAAGGCATCTAAATGCATACGCCTTCTTGGTTGTTTATTTTATTTGGGGCCTATGCACTTGGACTTTTGAGAAAATTCTGTCACCATTATCAAGATAATCTTTCTTACTCTTTAGAGAGTTTAACTAACCCCACCCACAGAAATAGAATGACTCACCGCAGAGGGGTCTGAGTTGGTGTCTGGTATGGAAGTGAGATTAAACAATTGCTTTAAAGAGCAATGTCCTAAATTATCCCTGTAGCAATTGTCTCTAAGAAGAAAGGCCCAGAGAGAGAGCATCCAGATACTATTTCACAGATACATGAGACAAAGGCCCAGCAAAAAATAATGGCATACTCAATTGTGTAATGAGAGTTTATGATAAAGAGACTCTTTTCAGAGGAGTGGTCAAGGTATGGGAAACAAGGAATAGAGTAACCTCTGGGGCTAGCAATGGCTGGACTCCCCTGACTCTTCCTAGGCCTGGAGAGGCAATGGGAAGGAGCTGCTTCCAAGAAGAGAGATAATTGTGAGGAGAGGGTCTCTAACAGGAGGCAAAAGCCTGATTCATAGCATGGGGACCAAGATAATCCACATTGTCCCCATAGGAAGGCAGTTAGGAGAATAAATACTCCAATATCATTCTTATCTGATTGCCAGATCTCCTGCTGGTGCCTCCAACTGGCCCATTACAACAGGAAGCCCAGTACAGGAAGCCCAGGGCAAGAAAGCAGTCCACAGATCAGCCTCCCAAGGCACAGAGCTAGGAGGAGAAGGCTGAACCCTGAAACTAAAAGGGAGTAATCAGAAGATATGCAGCAGATACGCTATCATTTTATTACATAACTTATTTTTTTTTCTTTCCAGATGACCCAAGTATTTCCTTAAAAGAATGTGTCTAAATCCAGGGTGAGAAATGGTTTTTATTTTATATGTCATTTCCAATCAATGGGTCATACCTTCCTTCACCATCTGTTTGAGGACTGGAAGGTCCCACTGGGTTCAGCAGGACTAAATGTTGTGTTGGTGAGTAATGTCTACCAGGAACACTAGAAGGGCAAGGGGCAGACAAGTCCTATATTAATATGAGCCAAAGTAAAAGAGGGCTTCCCTGGTGGCTCAGATGGTAAAGAATCTGCCTGCAATGCAGGAGACCTGGGTTTGATCCCTGGGCCAGGAAGATCCCCTGGAGAAGGAAATGGCTACCCACGCCAGTATTCTTGCTTGGAGAATTCCATGGACAGAGGAGCTTGCAAAGTGTCAGACATGACTGAGCAACACACACACACAGCAAAATGAAAATTGAGATAATTATGCAGATAATCTGGTTTAAAATAAATTTATCCAAAATATTCCCTGTGAGTGTATGTTTATGTATTTATGTATATAAATTCAATCTATCTGCTTTCTCCAGTCAAAAAATATTTTTATGAGTATTGCACATACTATATCATGTCAGCTTCTAAAACCATGAACAGCTGATAATTCTGATTTTATTCTATTTTTATGGCTTTTATGTTGACATGTTCAAATGGCATCAGTGATCTTATGAAATGACTTGCTCCTTTCATGTTTACTCTCTAGATGTACACAGTAAATATGGTAGTTATGAGCCATGTATAGTCACTTAAATTTAATTAAAAATTTTAAAACAATAATTCAGGTCCTGAGTCATATTTGCTACATTTCATCTACTTAATATGCACATACTGGACAGCACAAATACAAACTTGTTCTATCACTACAGAAAGTTTTATTGGAAGGTACTGATTCAAATCGCAAGGCTAATTTTTGGACACAATGAAAATGATGGGTCTATGAGTGGTACTCAGCCATTTCAATAATCCCATTATATCAGGCAACAAGCTAAATGCTTTAAAAACATTACCTCATTTAATTGCTTTTGTTTGTTCATCTTTTGCTGTGAGACCACTTAAGATCTGCTCTCAGGAAATTTCAAGTATACAATATGATGTTATTATCTATAGTCACCATTCTGTACATTAGATGTATTTAGATCCTTAGAACTTCATCTTACAACTGATAGATCACATCTTTGAACTACATCTCTCTACTTTCCCCTCTAATAGTCCCTGGCAGCCACCATTCTATTCTCTGTTTCTATGAGATTGGTTTTTCTCTTCTTCTTTTTTCTAGATTCCACATATAAGTGATACCATACAGTACTTGTCATTATCTGGTTTATTTCACTTAATAGAATGCTCTCCAGATTTATCCATATTGTTGCAAATGGCAGGATGCTTTTATAGCCAAGTAATATTCTACTATATATACTGGAATATATAGATCCAATAATATCCATATATATGTGTGTGTGTATATATATGACATCTTCTCTATCCATTCACCTGTTGAATTCATAGACTGTTTACATATCTTGGCTACTGTGAATAATAGTGCAGTGAACGTGGAAGTCCCTGATCCCTTCCCTCAAAAGAAAGATAATCAGATAAAATACAGGATGTCCAGTTAAATTTGAATTTCAGATAAGCAACAGACAATTTTAATATAACTTTCAAAATGTACCTCATGCAAATAGATTCAAATATTATATGGGATATCATATACTAAAAAAGCATTTCTTTATCTAAAATTCAAATTTAACTGGATATTATGTATTTAACTTGTTAAATCTGAAAACCCTTTGCCCAAAGGACTCATCCTCTAGTTGATAATATAAGATGTGACTTCATGGGGCATTAGTTCTACCAGGAAGACCACACTAAGAATACAAGAGTGGTACAGTTAAGGGAGTACTAGGGGAGACGCTGGCGACACAGGCCTGGAAAGCTCTGCCCCTTGGCTTTTCTCTGGCTACCCCAATTTTCACAAGCATGCTGTAACTGAAAGTACCCTGGATTTGAAAGAGAAGATCTGGACTTACACCACTGACCAGCTATGTGACTTCCAGGAAGTCACTAAGCTTCTCTGAGTACCATCTTCCTTTCTCATAACTGAAAAACTCAGAATCAACTTAAAAAAAAAAAAGAAAAAAAGGAGGAGTCCTTATCTACTTGAGGATTCATATGAAACACACTCTGAGAAAAATAGGAATCTTCCTGTAGAAGATTCATCTACTCTCCCACCCTTCTCTGCTTCCCATTGCTGACAGACACTGGCCTTTAGGCATGAGTCAAAAATTAATATGCCTCATCCCTCAAAAATCTTCTATATCCAGGGTCAGCAAGCTTCTTCTGTAAAGGGCCCTACAATAAATATTTTAGGCTTAGCAGCCCATCTACTTTACAAATTATAAACTATTTTAGGCTTTTCAAGTTTCTATTGTAACCATTCAACTCTTCCATTATAGCCTAAAAGCAGCCAGGATGATAGATAATCAAACAAGTTGGCTGTGTTCCAATGCAATTGTACCATGGACACAAAAGTAGAATTTCCTATAACTTTCATGTGCTATGAAATACTATTTTCCTTCTGATTTTAAAAAATCTTATAAAATGCAAATAGCCACTTTCAGCTCTCAGGTCAGGCCACAGGAAAACAGTCAGTGGGCCAGATCTGACCCTTGGCTGGGGGCTGCCCAGCCCACTTCTATGTAACTGAATTATTAATCCTGATAAACATTTCACCCTGGATGTATGGTCCATCTTCTACTATTTGTGCCCTAAAGCTGAGCTGAGAAAGAGTGGATCTGAGATCTTATTCAGCCCCAATCTTTGCTGTTAACTTGCAGTGTGAATACAGAGAAATTATGTCACGACTTCCTACCTTACATTTCATGTTTAAAAAAAAAACAAAACTAAAAACAGGGTGAGGGAGCATTATATTTAGCAAGCTGCTAAATAAAGTCGTTAGGAAATACAAATGAGGTAAATAAGGACAAATACTTAGCAGGCTTGGTCCAACAGTTGAGTAAGATTGAAAATATATGGCAAGGGAAATAGAGAAATCAAATTACTTTCCTTTTAAATTTTCCACCACTATGTTTTTACTTCATGGAAAGCAGAGCAAGGTGTGAGATCATTTTTCCCTTACACACAATTCACTTTCATGGAGTTTGCAGAAAAAGGAGAAGTTTCTCTCAACAGAGAAACCTCCATGTCTGCCTGAGCCAGAAGAAAGCATTTTCTCATGAAAGCCATAACTGTCCCCCTCCTGCTATTCCCCTCTCTCCCCACACTTCTGCCCAGCCCCATCCCAGCTACTCTGAGCATATCCCAGTTTTCTGACTTATAGAGAGTCCCCACCCTGAATCTTTTCTCCTGCAGGATTGTGGCTAACAAATACCAAGTATATGGCAGAGCCAGGAATCCAAAACAAACACACTACTTAGAAATCATTGTTGTTGGATAAAATGAGATCAGAAAGAGAAAAAAAAATTTTTTTTTATTCTTAAAGTAGAAAGTGCCAGGTAAGCAGTGATACAGAAAGTCCAAGTATAGAGAAGAAAGTGCTTGTTTCAATAACCTGGGAACTTTTTGCTGGTGAGACATGGCAATCAACTTTAAGTCACAATCCTAGGGAGTTTAGAAAAAAGGGCCCTCCAGGTGACATGAGGGGAGAAGATCAGGATTTTATAGAAGTAGAAAACATCCACCAGAATGGAATGATAATTAGAGATAATTATAGTCAAGTATAAGGGTGCCAGAATCTGAGTATCTACCCAGCAAATATAGTCGAACCTCACTGTTAATCACTTCAAACATGCCATTTTTATTTCTTGTCTGGTGAATCTTTCACAGATAAAAGACAATCTCAGTGTATCTACAGAGCATTGCAGTTCAACAAAGGTCAAGGAAAGTAAGAGGTGCATCTGCCTTAGGGCCTCCCATTCCTTCTCAGATCCTTAAGTTAGTGGCTTAAGAAAAGCAATGCAGAGCACAAAAGGGACCACCAGGCCTCAGGACCTGGTCTTGCCCCTTTTAAGCCAAGTAAATGTCAGGACATGAACTTGATTGACCCTCAGTTCCTTTACGTGTAGAAAGGATCATGCTCTGTTCTACCTAACACACAGCTTAAACAGCATGACACATTAAAAGGGCTTCGAAAATTATAAAAATAAAGTGCTTCCTATGATTATCATTATTAAAGAAGGAATAATTTGAGTCAATTGCTAAGCTATTGAACAGCTGCTTCAGTTAATTGAACCGACGATTTTAAGGGTTAATAAGCACATGTCTTGGTCATCACTTAGGCCTAATGAGTCAGCACTCAAGAGCACGAGGCCCAGATCATGGGCTGCAGGGACCAGCTCATCTGACTTAAACAGCAAGAGCTTCCAAGTTAAAGAAATCTGGCACTGAATCCCTTTTCTACCCCTAATTCACTAGGCAAGTCCCTTATCTTGTAGGAGTCTCACATTCTCCAACCCTAAAATTGGGACTTGAATACTCTCTTGAAGTGTTGTTGTGAAACTAAGAAATAACATAAATAATCTCTGGTACATAATAGGTTTTTCACAAATAGCTATAAGTACTGTAGGGACTTCTCTGTTGGTCCAGTGGTTAAGACTTCCCACTCCCAACGCAGGGGGCGCAGGTTTGATACTTGGTCAGGGACTAGATCCTACATGCTGCAACATAAATAGGGATAAGTACTATAAAGGAAAGAGACAATAGCTTTAACCCTTTCTAGCTATTTTACAAATGCATGTGGAGTTTGCATGTGTGAAGCATATGCTCAAATCTACCCTATTTCTTAAAGAAAAGAAAAAAAGTCAAAAAGGAATGGCCCATTGATGATGGTGAAGTGAAGTGAAAGTCGCTCAGTCGTGTCTGACTCTGTGACCCCATAGACTGTACAGTCCGTAGAATTCTCCAGGCCTGAATACTGCAGTGGGTAGTCTTTCTCTTTTCCAGGGGATCTTCCCCACCCAGGGATCAAACCCAGGTCTCCAGCATTACAGGAGGATTCTTTACCAGCTGAGCCACAGGGGAAGCCCAAGAATACTGAAGTGGGTGGCCTTCCCTTCTCCAGGGGATCTTCCCAACCCAGGAATCGAACTGGAGTCTCCTGCACTGCAGGCAGAGTCTTTACCAACTGAGCTATGAGGCATCCCTCATAGCAAATACCATCTATTTGCACCTAAAGTGAGCACATTATAAACTGACTTCTTCCAGTTATATTTCTTATTATAATATAGTCCCTGAGATACATCAAAGAAAAATTTGATAATTTGACCTAAACTGGTGATAAGGCTGCCCCATGCTCAGAAATGCCAGTCCTCCCCAGGCCCCAACCCTGCCCCTTATCTACCATAGTGAATCTCTCCAAGCTTCTGCCTCATTTTGCCCATATACGCAACCCAACACACTAGCCAAACTGGACATCTCACTACTTCCCAAAGTCACCCTCTGCCTGGAAAGCCTAACACTGTACTAAATCAGATATCCCAGAAACAAATGAGATACTGAGCTTTGTGTGAGACATTTGGAGAGCTCTCAGGAAGACTGTGAGAAGGCGAGGGGTGCAGGACTGAGCAAAGGGAGAAGTTAAACCATGATGAAGTTCCACAGCTGAGGTCTCAAATGATCCCACATGACACTCTAGTGCGCCAATGGCCCTTCAGGGATGTCGTAATTGTATCCAGGGGCTGTACAATCTATCCCACACTGAACAGTCACTGCAGGTGTGATTCCCTCAGGGAGGGGGCACAACCCTTAGCAAAGGGCAGTTCTCAGAAAGGGACACTGAGATCTGTCAGCAGTCAACCTCCCCTGCAGCTGGGCAATGTGGGTGTTCTGCTGGAAGGGCTTCTGCACAGCCCTCCACTACATCCACTACCCCAATTTCCAAACTACTGCCCAGTCCTCAAGGCTCATACTCACCACTGGCCCACCATGAAGTCCATGGTGGACTGACCCTATATTCCCTCTTTTCATACTTGAGATATAGCCACCACAGCTACAAGATACTTACAGGTGTCTCTTCCATTACCACTGAGTTCAAAGGTCACAAAGATCAAAACATACTTGGTACTACTCCAAATTTCAGTGAATGTAGAGAATAAGAAAGTTATACCCTTTAAACATATGCAGTGATGTGTGTTCTTCTTATAGTTAAATTTCCAAGATCTCAGCACATTTAAGCATACTTAATTCTTCCTAGTCTGGTTCCTCATTTTGTTTATAGGAAAAAATATTTCATTGGTAATGATATAATTCTATTCTTACACAATATCCATTGGGGTTTTCATTTCCTTTATTTGCTGAATAATTTTTCTTTATAAAGTATTCTTTTGAAAATATAACAAGAAGTACTATATACTGAAAGGAGACAGACTAGACAAGCTTGGTCAAATTAATAAGAAATCTCCCAAATTACACAAAATGATACAAAACTATCACCCATAAAGAAAATATGATTGCAAAGACAACTCAGTATTCACTGTAAGTATACCTATCTGGCTCCCTTTAGAAGTGAAGAAATGAAGATTGGTTCCATATTAATACCATCAGTTCACATACTGATTTATTATATTAAAAACATGAAAATGGTTGTTTTGCAATAAATAGGTTACATGAATGAATAAAAATGAATAAGTGAGGCCAAATTCTTCTACCAAATGGAAGAGATATATGTGTGAAACACATAAGTCTATTTATGTTTATTGTCATTGTTGCTTAGTTGCTAAGTCATGTCTAACTCTTTTGCCACCCCATTGACTGTAGCTTGCCAGGCTCTTCTGTCCATTGGAATTCTTAAGCAAGAATACTAGAGTGGGTTGCCATTTCCTTCTGCATTGGATCTTCCAAACCCAGGGACTGAACCCATGTCTCCTGCACTGGCAGGCAGATTCTTTACTGCTGAGTCACCAGAGAAGCCCAATTATGTTCATACGTATTTATATATATAATAAATATTATATATACATATGTAATAAAATAAAGTATGCATTTATATTCAGTTCAGTTCAGTTGCTCAGTCATGTCTGACTCTTTGTCAGACACTGCAGCATGCCAGGCTTCCCTGTCCATTACCAACTCCTGGAGCTTCCTCAAACTCATTTCCATTGAGTTGGTAATGTCATCCAATCATTTCATCCTCTGTTGTCTCCTCTTTCCACCCTCAATCTTTTCCAGCATCAGGGTCTTTTCAAATGAGTCAGTTCTTCGCATCAGGTGGCCAAAGTATAGGACCTTCAGCTTCAGCATCAGTCCTTCCAATGAATATTCAGGACTGATTTCCTTTAGGATTGACTGGTGTGCTCTCCTTTCAGTCCAAGGGACTCTCAAGAGTCTTCTCTAACACCACAGTTCAAAAGCATCAGTTCTTTGGTGCTCAGCTTTCTTTATAGTCCAACTCTCACATCCATACATGACTACTAGAAAAACCATAGCCTTGACTAGATGGACGTTTGTTGGCAAACTAATTTCTCTGCTTTTTAATATGCTGTCTAGGTTGGTCATAGCTTTTCTTCCAAGGAGCAAGCGTCTTTTAATTTCATGGCTGCAGTCACCATCCACAGTGATTTTACAGCCCAAGAAGATAAAGTCTGTCACTGTTTCCACTGTTTCCCCATCTATTTGCCATGAAGTGATGGGACCAGATGCCATGATCTTAGTTTTCTGAATGTTGAGTTTTAAGCCAACTTTTTCACTCTCCTCATTCACTTTCATCAAGAGACTCTTCAGTTCCTCTTCACTTAGTTATTGATATTTCTCCCGGCAATCTTGATTCTAGCTTGTGTTTCATCTGGCCCAGCGTTTCTCACGATGTACTCTGCATATAAGTTAAATAAGCAGGGTGACAATATACAGCCTTGATGTACTCCTTTCCCTGTTTGGAACTAGTCTGTTGTTCCATGTGCAGTTCTAACTATTGCTTCTTGACCTGCACACAGATTTCTCAGGAGACAGATAGGATAGTCTGGTATTTCCATCTCTTTAAGAATTTTCCAGTTTGTTGTGATCCACATAAAGCAGCAACTACAAAACAAATATGGCAAAAAATACCTTTTTTGGTAATTACCTAGATATACACAGGAGAGAGGAAACAAATAAAAATACTACCAACACTGTAAAAGCTCCACAAAAAGGAAAAGTTAATTGTAGTACAATTTAGTTTTAGTACACTATTCATCCCTTTCGGGCTTCCCTAGTGGCTCAGACGGTAAGCATCTGCCTGCAATGAGGGAGACCTAGCTAGGTTCGATCCCTGGGTCAGGAAGATCTCCTGGAGAATGAAGGTCCAGAAGGGCGGGGATGTACCTATACATATACCTGAGTTGGGCTTCCCAGGTGCCTCAGAGGTTAAAGCATCTGCCTGCAATGTGGGAGACCCGGGTTCGATCCCTGGATCGAAAAGATCCCCTGGAGAAGGAAATGGCAACCCACTCCAGTATTCTTGCCTGGAGAATCCCATGGACAGAGGAGCCTGGTGGGCTACAGCAATCCATGGGGTCCTGCAGAGTCGGACCTGAGGCATACCTGATTCACTTTGTTGTAAACGGACACAATGTTGTAAAGCAATTATATTCCAAAAAAAAAAAGCAATGAGGTGTGGGTGGACCCGGAGCTCCAGCCTATGATCTTGGGCAAGTTACTTTGTATCCATTGCATAGAGTTACATCAATTGCATAGAGTTACAGTGAGGGGTAAGTGGATGAAGGCCTGTGGAGCGCTGAGGAGGGTGCTGGCCCAGGCTACTTGTGCAGGTACATTAGCAGCTCCTGTCATTAATAGGGATTGCCCTATTCGTACCCCTAGACTGAGACTGGGTGAATCCTTTGTCTACTCACTGCTGTTAAAGGCGGGGATTGGGCTAGTTGGCACTGGCCTCTAAGGTTCTAGCCCCTCGTGAGTATAAGGAACCCGAGACTGGGCAGGTGGAAGGAAGGGGAGAGTGACTTTGGGTGAGCGACACAGTGAGCAAAAGTACAGAGGCAGAGAGCGTCCAGTGTTCGTGGTTTAGTGCCACAAATTTAAGGGCTTAGAATGACGCCTGTGTATCACCTCACAGGACTTGAAGTCAGAAGCCCTCTCGGCGAAGCAGGAGGCTGGAAGCAGGCTGTCGGTCAGGCTGAGTTCTGGTCTGGAGGCTCTGGGAGACAGAACCTGCCCCCATGCTGAGGGGTTGTTGAATTTACTTCTTGCTCTTGCAGGCTGGAAGCCCTTTTCCTGATCGGTCATTGACCAGGGATCAGCCTCTCGAGGCTGCCCACGAACCTTGCACACATTCCTTCTCCTTCAGGCTGGGAACTCTGTCTCTCCCTCCAGCCCCAGATGTAAGAGGCTCATGTGATTGGGTCAGGCCCTCCTGAATATTCTGTCTGTCTTCAGATCTGCTGACTTGGATGCTGACTTGGAGTTTAATTACATTTACAAAATCCTCTCCCAGGAGTTCCTAGGTTAATGTTGATTGAGTAACTGGGAGAAAGTGTATGCTCCGGGCTCTCTTGAGTTCTGAAGCCTGCCACACTTGACTTACATCCAGGACAAAAAGCAGAGTGGCAGGGGGCAGGAGGCAGCTGTCTGAGTGGTGGGGTTGGTGGTAGGAAGGATGTAAGACCACTCGGGGCCTTGAATGGCAGGTGGAGGAAGTGGCCTTTGCACCACTAGGCACACTTATTTCAATCTGAGCAAAGTGCCTGCCTGCACGCTCACTGCCACAGGCCTCCATCCCTGGGTTCCCCCACTCTGAAGAGAGCACCCAAACCTGAAACCACAGGCTCCTCCCTCTGGGGCAGGTGGACACACCCACGAGCCCCAAGGTTACTGAGCTCAGAAGCCCAGCACGTACCCTCTGTAGCTGGTTTGGGGTCCAAGGGAGGCTGGATCTCATGCAGCAGCCAAGAGCCAAAACCTAAATCAGGAAATCAGCTGGAGAACGCGTGTCCGCTTGTGTGACCATCCTTCCTGTGGTCAGCACAGCCTCTGGGGAGCCCAACGAGGGTTTGGGGGAGTCAGCATTCATGGTCTCGCAGCATTTCTGGAACCCCTCGGGCCACGTCTTGTCCTATTTTGGATTCATTACGATTGAAAACTCAACAAACTCTTAAGTGTTGGTGAATAACTGTGTCCTAAAAAAGCTCTCAGTAATCCAAGATTTTGAAATTCAAGTGTTCCTCTAAACACACTAGAAGTTGTCTTTATTATCCACAACACGTTCAAGGCGCCGAAAGCCCTTTGTGGTCTCAGCCCCGCGCATTTACTTGGGTCTTTGTTGAGCGACCTCACTTCACTTCGTGTGTCTAAGGGTGGTAATTTGGTAGAAGACTCTTGTACTAGTTCTGATGGTGAAGCCATGTGCAGTCTCTGCTTTTTCTGCTCAGTGGGCTCCCCCTGGAAAGCACTGATTTCCAGACGGTGGAAGGGACGCCAGACCAGCTTTAAAGCCCCTTCCTGTCAGAAGCAGGAGTAGGCGGGGGATGGGGGGGGGTGTCCCTGCTGGGAAGGGAGCTAGTCCTGACTTCCAGGTGGGCTGCGGGGAGCTCTGGGGACAAGAGTGGATAGTGAAGGTGGCCCTGCAGGCCTGGGCCCCTGCAGCTGCTAGGTTAACCAGTCCTCTTGGAGATGGACAGCTTTTTTTTTTTTTAAGCAATGCCTCAAGGCATATAGGGAGAAGGCAATGGCATCCCACTCCAGTACTCTTGCCTGGGAAATCCCATGGGCGGAGGAGCCTGGTAGGCTGCAGCCCATGGCGTCGTGAAGAGTCAGACATAACTGAGCAACTTCACTTTCATGCATTGGAGAAGGAATTGGCAACCCACTCCAGTATTCTTGCCTGGAGAATCCCAGGGACAAGGGAGCCTGGTGGGCTGCCGTCTGTGGGGTCGCACAGAGTCGGACACGACTGAAGTGACTTAGCAGCAGCAGCAGCAAGGCATATAGGATCTTAGTTCCCTGACCAGGGATGGAACTGATGTCCTATGCAGTGGAAGTGCAGAGTCCTAACCCCTGGACTGCCAGGGAATTCCTCCTAGGGACAGCAGTTTTACTGGTGGACTTTAATAGATATCCATGGAACACTGGTCAAACTTTATGTCAAGAACTCAGGGAGAGGGCCTGAGCTGTTAGTGAGGGCATCATGTTCCTATGGAGGGTGACCAGGCAGTGTCCAAGGCTGAACCCTGCCCTCCCAGACAACCCGCTGGGCCTTACACATTGTCGCATTAAAAGCTAGTCATGTCCTTAGAGACGGAGTATAGCGTGTGTCCTACTGGACACACCACTAGCAGGGCTGCAGAATCACGTTATCGCCTACCATCTTCACCAAAGTTAGGGACGGTCTGGTGTCCAAAAAAGAAAACATGTCTTTGAAAGGAGGTATTCCTTGGAGGCACTGGCCCTTTAAAGCGTCTGTGTCTGGGGACCCCCTGTATGTCTCAGTGCTGAAGTCAGGGACATAGACACCTGTGGTCAATCTTATTCTGCTTTGTGATAGATTTTGTTAACTCCATGTTGGAAAATGGGGCTGGGGTGGTAGGCTGGGTCCAGTTTTCCTATTTCTCCTGAGTGGTAAGGTCTAGGTATGAACTGACACCCGGCGTGGCACTAGTTACAATGCTGGACAATACGGCACAATACTGGCCCTTCTCTGGGCCTGAGTCTCCTTCCCGACCCCCCAGGGGGAGTCACAGCTTCCTCTTCACTCGCTAAAGGCCAGCTGGTGCCCCACTGACTGCTCGAGGGCTTGGGAGAGGGCAGGATGGATGAGGGAGTGCCTCCAGGAGGGGGAGGGCTTCTCAGGTGGGGCCCCCATCTCTGCCTCCAGCAGCATCGTCTCACAGAGCCCGTCTGTCCTCTGCCTCCCACAGCCCAGGCCCCTAAGCGGGAGGGATGGAGACTCTTCAGCAGCGTCCGCCTCCTCCGAGGCCGGGAGCAGCCGCTCCCAGGAGATCGAGGAGCTGGAGCGCTTCATCGACAGCTACGTGCTGGAGTATCAGGTGCAGGGGCTGCTGGCCGACAAGACGGAGGGTGACGGTGAGAGCGAGAAGACGCAGTCCCACGTCTCTCAGGTAACACCGCCCGAGAGGGCACGGGGCTCGGCAAGCTCAGAGCGGTGCGAGGGGTGCTAAGGGGCCCTGGCTCCAGGCAGCGTCTGGTCGTGTGGCCCTAGATTGCCAAGGTGGGGATGGCCTCCCAACCAGAGTGTGGGATCCAGGTGAGAAGCACCCGGCTGTGCACTCATGGCCCCTCTGACCCCGCTGGGCAGCTCGGGCCTGGCAGACTCACAATTCATGGAACCCTCGTTTATTGAGCACCTGCTGTGTGCAAGGCACTGCTCCCTGCTCCATGAGCCACAAGCTCATGTTCTAGCAGACATCTGATGACTGAAGCTCATCCAAAGGCACACCATCAAAAGCCTATCACTTCTGAACAGGTCCTCTGATGTTGAATACAGGCAGTTGTTGGCAGCCAAAGGATCGTGTCTCTCAGGCCTCACCCAGGGCTCCGTGTGCCAGACCTCGTGATGCACATGAAGCCTTCAGACCAGAATCTCAGGTCTGAAGCTCTGGAGCTTCCCTGCTGCTGGCCAGTCTGTGGCAGCCCTGGTGGAAGGTGAACTGTACTGAAAGACTGTGGGTCGAGATTTGGAAGTTTCCAGTTCTCCAGAGTAGAATGTGAACCATTAAGGGAAGTGACCGTGTCAAGTGCATCTTTGCTGAACATGATAAATCCTCAGGAGATCATTGTTCAAGAGTTGGTTCCATGTGTGACCTCAGGCAAGCAGACCCCTCAGCTTCTCTGAGGCTTGGCTTTCTTACCTGGTGAACGAGAATGATCCCGCCATCTCAGGAATGTTGACAGTTCAGAGGTGATGAGAGGAGGAGCAGGGTGTTGTCTGTATCTGGAGGTTCAGGAGGGCTCTTCTGCCCAGGGTCTAAGGCCCAGCATCCGTCTCTTGCACTTGTCCACCCTCAAGCCCAGGGCTCCTCTCCCAAGTAGAGAGGAGCCACATGTGGCCCCTGGTTTGGAGGAAAGCCAAGTGCAGCTGTCTGACTCACCGTCTGGGTGGGCAGCTGATCTGGAGCCTTCAGCTTTTAGAAGGCCAGAATGAACTTGTGGCTTTCCTGGAACTCAGGACTAAGAGCGGCCTTGGGAAATTCTGAAACCAAAACAGTGCAGCTCAGACTGGGACTTGAACCCACCCTCTTAGTTGAGATCACACACTTGTCGAGACTTCGTGAAGCTCGGGTTCTCGATGTCTTATCTCAGAAAGAATCCAGTGAGAGACAAAATGATAGGTAAGAAGTGAATTTATTTAGAGTGAAACGTACTCCACAGAGTGTGGGCCATCTTAGAGGACCAGAGGCTCTGAAATATAGCTGAGTAATTTCATAGGCTAATGAGTGGGAGGATTCCAGCTCTTTAGGGTGGGAGGAAGGACAAGGATTTCCAGGCATTGGGCCATTGCCCACTATCTAGCCTCTTATGGTTAGCTCTGAACTGTCATGGTACTGGTGAGTGTGTCATTTAGCTAACATATTACAATGAGGATATAATGAGGCTCAAGGTCTACTGGAAGTCGCATCTTTCACCATCTTGGATCTAGGTAGTTCTAATCAGTGTTTGTCATGTCCTGTGACTATACGGCTTCCCTGATAGCTCAGCTGGTAAAGAACCCTAGTTCAATTCCTGGGTTGCAGAGGTCCCCAGGAGAAGGGATAGGCTACACACTCCAGTATTCTTGGGCTTCCTTAGTGGCTCAGCTGGTTAAGAATAGGGGCCCTGGCTCCAGGCAGCGTCTGGTCGTGTGGCCCTAGATTGCCAAGGTGGGGATGGCCTCCCAACCAGAGTGTGGGATCCAGGTGAGAAGCACCCGGCTGTGCACTCATGGCCCCTCTGACCCCGCTGGGCAGCTCGGGCCTGGCAGACTCACAATTCATGGAACCCTCGTTTATTGAGCACCTGCTGTGTGCAAGGCACTGCTCCCTGCTCCATGAGCCACAAGCTCATGTTCTAGCAGACATCTGATGACTGAAGCTCATCCAAAGGCACACCATCAAAAGCCTATCACTTCTGAACAGGTCCTCTGATGTTGAATACAGGCAGTTGTTGGCAGCCAAAGGATCGTGTCTCTCAGGCCTCACCCAGGGCTCCGTGTGCCAGACCTCGTGATGCACATGAAGCCTTCAGACCAGAATCTCAGGTCTGAAGCTCTGGAGCTTCCCTGCTGCTGGCCAGTCTGTGGCAGCCCTGGTGGAAGGTGAACTGTACTGAAAGACTGTGGGTCGAGATTTGGAAGTTTCCAGTTCTCCAGAGTAGAATGTGAACCATTAAGGGAAGTGACCGTGTCAAGTGCATCTTTGCTGAACATGATAAATCCTCAGGAGATCATTGTTCAAGAGTTGGTTCCATGTGTGACCTCAGGCAAGCAGACCCCTCAGCTTCTCTGAGGCTTGGCTTTCTTACCTGGTGAACGAGAATGATCCCGCCATCTCAGGAATGTTGACAGTTCAGAGGTGATGAGAGGAGGAGCAGGGTGTTGTCTGTATCTGGAGGTTCAGGAGGGTCTCTTCTGCCCAGGGTCTAAGGCCCAGCATCCGTCTCTTGCACTTGTCCACCCTCAAGCCCAGGGCTCCTCTCCCAAGTAGAGAGGAGCCACATGTGGCCCCTGGTTTGGAGGAAAGCCAAGTGCAGCTGTCTGACTCACCGTCTGGGTGGGCAGCTGATCTGGAGCCTTCAGCTTTTAGAAGGCCAGAATGAACTTGTGGCTTTCCTGGAACTCAGGACTAAGAGCGGCCTTGGGAAATTCTGAAACCAAAACAGTGCAGCTCAGACTGGGACTTGAACCCACCCTCTTAGTTGAGATCACACACTTGTCGAGACTTCGTGAAGCTCGGGTTCTCGATGTCTTATCTCAGAAAGAATCCAGTGAGAGACAAAATGATAGGTAAGAAGTGAATTTATTTAGAGTGAAACGTACTCCACAGAGTGTGGGCCATCTTAGAGGACCAGAGGCTCTGAAATATAGCTGAGTAATTTCATAGGCTAATGAGTGGGAGGATTCCAGCTCTTTAGGGTGGGAGGAAGGACAAGGATTTCCAGGCATTGGGCCATTGCCCACTATCTAGCCTCTTATGGTTAGCTCTGAACTGTCATGGTACTGGTGAGTGTGTCATTTAGCTAACATATTACAATGAGGATATAATGAGGCTCAAGGTCTACTGGAAGTCGCATCTTTCACCATCTTGGATCTAGGTAGTTCTAATCAGTGTTTGTCATGTCCTGTGACTATACGGCTTCCCTGATAGCTCAGCTGGTAAAGAACCCTAGTTCAATTCCTGGGTTGCAGAGGTCCCCAGGAGAAGGGATAGGCTACACACTCCAGTATTCTTGGGCTTCCTTAGTGGCTCAGCTGGTTAAGAATCTGCCTGTAATGTGAGAGAGACCTGGGTTCGATCCCTGGGTTGGGAAGAACCCCGGGTGAAGGGAAAGGCTACCCTCTCCAGTATTCTGGCCTGGAGAATTCCATGGACTGTAGTCCATGGGGTTGCAAATAGTCGGACACAACTGAGCAACTTTCACGTTCATGACTTACGTTGTTTTTCTCAAGGTTGCGTTGTGTCCCCTTCCCTCCTGTTTCAAAGCGCTGGTGCTGCATGCCTTATCCCCACTGGAGGGTAGGGAAGGGAAGATCAGCCCTCCAGATACCATTTCCTGGGTATCTGTGAAGTTCTGAGATCACAAGTAGTAGCGAGCCTGCACTCTGTTCAGTATTCAAGCTGCAAGTGTGTAGTGAACACCTGCTCTGCACCTGGCACTGTCCTGGGACTGTGTACCCGGGAGTGAGCAAAAGAGAGGAAAAGCTCACCCCTTGTGGCCCTTACTCCAGGGCTGGATGGCAACTGCTCTGGGGAAAAACAAATCAAGAAAACAGAGTGTGAGGAGTGATGAGGGTCAGGATGTGATGACAGGAAGATGTCATCAAAGGCAGTGGAGGCATGAGCCTGGATGGGAGTGGTCCAGGGCAGAGGGACTGGTTGCTGGAGCAAAGGCCTTGAGTAGATAAGAGGGCTTGGCCTTGGCTCCAGCCCCACGGAGAGGCACAGAGCTGGTCTGGCATGTGCTGCTTGTCTCCCCCCTGGTGTGGGGGACTCCAGTGGCCTCCAGCAGCGCATCCCCTGAAGTTTCCTCCAGGTGAAATGGGCTCTTCCAAGAGAGGGGTCTCAGGAAGCTGTGAAGCTTCATCCCGGTGGATCACTTTGTGAGTGGTAGAATCTCTGTTCCAATCAGGGAGAATTTGGAAGGAGGGGCCTTCCCAGCACCTCTGCCCTCTCTGTAGGACCAGGTGAGCTCTCAGGACACAAAGCTTTAATCTGGGCCCTGCACTCCCGGCTCCTGCTCCTGGGATAGGTTAGGCCTACCCATGCCCAGATATCCACATCTGGAGCAGCTGTTAAACAGATGTTAGCTGGGAGGCAGAGTGTGGAAAACACTTGCGCCATCTGATGCATTCCTTAAGCCGCCTGCATTCCCTTAGGTTCCCTGGAAGAATGCAAACACCTGGCAGGATCCTAGGATCCGCCTGTGCCCTGCTGGCCAAGAGGGGATCATTCCAATCCTGCTCCCATCAACCACTCCCCACTAACCCCAAACAGCTGGAGTCCAGACTCCAGGGGAGGGGGCAGCTGTGGCGACTCTAAGCAAGGCCAGGGTTAGAAGTGTTTATATAACCACTCTTTGAAAAAAATACAATCTCTTTATTGACACCACTTAATGGGAAATCTTTCTGCTAAAGCACTTTCGCTTGTTTTTATTTAACCCGATGACTGTTTTAAAGGGAAGCCAAAGACGAAAACAAAAAAACCTCAGAGAATGTCCCAGGCTGCCTGTCTGCAGTGGAGTTTTGATGTTTCTGGGAGAGAAAATTGTTAAGAATCTTGGAAACCTTGAGAAGACTTGAGGGAGTGGAGAAGAATGTTGCTTTTCAGTGGGTGAGGTCATTTTTCAGGATCTGAGAGATGACAGTTGACTCTCAGAAAGAAAATACCTCCTAATGCTTGTAGAGTGTGTGCTCCCTGCTCCTCCCCCACCCACAACTAGAAAGGGAAATGAATGAACGGATGGATGAATGGGAGGGAGAGAAGGAGAGAGGTTCCTTTTTATCCTAAATGAGTAACCCAGAGAATGTATGTTCTAAGTTTCCCAACTTGTTTGGGATATCAATTTAAAATTACCCCATGCATTTTAAGAGTGCCTCCCTTCCAATGGATTCCAAGTCCACAAAGGCGCATCCTGAAAGTTGTCCTTGCTCTGCCCTTGGGAGGAGGGAGGCGACGGCTCTATTCTGCAGAAGAGAAAAACTGAGATGCAGAGATGGAACATAGCCGAACCCCACTGCTTGGTGGTGGCTGAGCTGGGCCCCGGGACCCACCCTTTCCCCACCTACTTTTGGTTCCCTGATAGGTACAGGCTGTGACTAGCAGGCTGCTGGGAGGATAGTATACTTTTTTGCCCTATGGAATGAGATTGGGATTCCAAGTCTCATTGACCAGTAACCTTTTGAGGAAGAGACTGGGGTGTTGTAAGTAGGGAAGTTTGGCACCTCTGATATTACTTGATGGTTTTATGGACCATTAGCAAGCTTTAAAATACTACTCACTGCTCTGGCTGTTCATTGGAATTGCTTGGGAGCTTGGGCAGATCCCACCCCAGAGTTGAGTAGAATGGAGACGAGTCTGGGCGTTGACATTCTTGTCAGCTCCCGTGTGACTCTGACGTCCTTTTCAGGTTGATGACCACAGCCACGGGTGGATTTGTCTGTCTCCCTTCCCCACCCCTCCACGGTGAATGGCCTGGAGCTCTACTGTCTCGGGAGGATAGAATGTAGAGACATTGTAAAGAATAGATATGTCTAATGAAAGCATGTTCCCCCCAGAATTTTTGGTAACAAGTCACATGAAGAGCCAGTGAGGGTGAAGATAACTTCCTGTAATTCTTTTGGGTGCTCTGAGGCTCTTGGAAGTCATGCGTTTGGAAGAGACCTTACAGAGAGATGGATTAGAGGATTCAGATGAGTGTGGAGTTGCTTTCTCACAGCATTTTCCTTCCCTCTTTCTCGTCACATTTTTCCTTGCATTCTGCTTTCCCTGTGCACTGTCCCCTCACCTCTCTTCTATCCCATTCCCTCATTTCCTCCTGCCCTTGGAATCCTTCTTCCCTGCCACGGTTGCTCAAAGGAGGAAACGCTCAATGGTGGACCAGCCATGAAAGGCTTAACAGAAGTGAGTTTAAGGGGAACTGGGGGGTGGGTGAATATGGGGAGTCATTTTATCTTTCTCCTTATTTAAGAAGATAATTTATTTTTAATTACACAATTACTGTATGCACATATTCTCATGATACTTAAGAATTCAAAGGCTAATTAGTTACTGCCTTATTCCACTGTCTTACCTCTACCTTCATCAGACTGATGAGTTAACTTCCTCACCTTTTTAATGACTTACAGAAATATTTGCAAATCTTACAGCTAGAGAATATGTTGTTTGGGACTCACCTTTTTCACCTAGCTGTTTGCCCTAGTGATTCCTCCAGGCTTGTACATCTGCTGTGTGCTGTTTAATGGGTGCAAAGGAACCTACAGTATGGATGTTCCATAGTTTAACCATTCACCTATTGCTGGACATTCAGATTACTTTCGGAATTTCCCCTGGAGATATAGGATACATCAGCGAACACTTCTGAACGTGTCTCCTCCTGCACATATAAAAGCGTTTCTTTAGGTGGATGCTGAGAAAAAGAATAAAATTTAATAGCTGTTGCCACATTGCTTTCCAGAAGGCCTGTTGCGTTATTCACAGGACCACCAGTGGACTGGGACAAATGGTCTCTCGTCGCTATAATTTGCATTTCCGTCCTTTTTAGTGAGGCTGAGCCCTTTTAAATCTGATTACCAGTTGTTTTTAAAAACAGGTTAAATTTTTATTTTAAAGCAACAGTAGAAAGACAGAAACAATCAGAAAACAGAAAGAAGCCCACCATAATTTTATGATACAAACTAATATAGTTTTTGCGTATTATTTTTTTCTTAATATGCCTCTCAAGAGTTGAGCTTCTAGCATACATGTAGCTTTTAGCTTGTTTCCTTATTTAGCTTGGTTTCCTACACAAAACACAATGTGTTTGGTGGTTTGGGCATAAAGTACAGTTGCTGAAACCGGCCAGTTACCGTTGGCGAAATAATGAAATATAATTAGAGCTAAGAATGATTAATTCAGGTCCTGTTCTAGGCTCTGGGGATAAAGTCATGAATAGAACTTACCTTCAGAGGGAGAAAGACAGGTGATAGACAAAGAAGGAAGCAGGATGTTAGAAGGTGATGTATACGTGAAAGAGGTGAGAGGGGCCTGGGCTGCTGGGCTGTCTAGTAAAGACAGCCTTTGAGTAAAGATTTGAAGGGGGTGAGAGTGAGGCCACTAAGGAACCAGCCTTCCAGGCAGGGGGGATGTCAGGAACACAGCTCTGGTGTGAGAGGGTACCCCACTTTGAGGAGCAGCTTTGGGGCCAGTCTGGTAAAGATTTGAAGGGGGTGAGAGTGAGGCCACTAAGGAACCAGCCTTCCAGGCAGGGGGGATGTCAGGAACACAGCTCTGGTGTGAGAGGGTACCCCACTTTGAGGAGCAGCTTTGGGGCCAGTCTGGTGGGGGCAAAGAGCCACCCCTGTGGGGCCCGGTCAGTGAGATGCTGGAGGGTTTTGAGCAGAGGAGAGAGGTGGTATTGGTTAGATCGACCCACTCTGGGTGCTTTGTGGACAGCCAGCAGCGTCGAGGGGGAAAGGAAGCAGGGCACAAGGAAGTCCTTTGTTTGGCCAAGGTCAGAGGTGATGGCAGCTTGGACCCATGTGGGACTGTGGAGGTGGTGAGAGGTGGTCAGTTTCTCATACTTTAAGGCACAGACAACATGACCGGCCTTGACAATAGCCTGAGCCTGTGGAAGGACAGACTTTCCAGAAATGAGATGGAAGACCCTGGAAGATCAGTGTTGGGGAGGTCAAGAGTTCAGTTTTCAGATGTGAGAGGTTTAAAATAGTACTGGATTCTGCTGTACAGCAATGGCGGAAACCAACATAGCATCGTAGAACAATTTTCCTCCAATTAAAAAAATAAATAAGAGAAAAAGATAGTACTGGATGTTTTGGTAGAGATGTCAATTAAGCAGTTGGATATACAGAGTGGCGTTCTGAGAAAGAGAATGACCTGGAGATTTACCTTTGTAAATGGTGACATATGAGTGGCATTTTAAGCCCAAGGAGGGAGCTTAGACAAAAGGGTCAAAGACTGAGCTCCAAGAAGTTGGGACCCTGAGGAGGAACTACCAAAGGACAGGGAGGGGTGTCCGTGTCAACTCATTTACGTTACATAACAGTGCTGTGAAGTTCCGTTCAGTTCAGTCACTCAGTCACACCTGACTCTTTGCGACCCCACAGACTGCAGCACGCCAGGCCTCCCTGTCCATCACCAACTCCCGAAGTTTGCTCAAACTCATGCCCATTGAGTTGCTGATGCCATCCAACCATCTCATCCTCCGTCACCCGCTTCTTTTCCCTCCTTGAGTCTTTCCCAGCATGAGGGTCTTTTCCAACAAGTCAGTTCTTTGCATCAAGTGGCCAAAGTATTGGAGTTTCTGCTTCACCATCAGTCCTTCCAATGAATATTCAGGACTTATTGCCTTTAGGATGGACTGCTTGGATCTCTCAGCTGTCCAAGGGACTCTCAAGTCTTCTTCAACACCACAGTTGAAAAGCATCAATTCTTCGGCGTTCAACTTTCTTTATAGTCCAACTCTCACATCCATATATGACCACTGGAAAAACCATAGCTTTGACTAGATGGACCTTTGTTGGCAAAGTGATGTCTCTGCTTTTTAATATGCTGTGTAGGTTGGTCATAGCTTTTCATCCAAGGAGCAAATGTCTTTTAATTTCGTGGCTGCAGTCACCATCTGCAGTGATTTTAGAGCCTAAAACAATAAAGTCTGTCACTGTTTCCACTGTTTCCCCATCTGTTTGCCGTGAAGTGAAGTGAGGTGATGCTGTGAAGAAGATGCTGTGTTGTTGCCTGCTTACAGGGGAGGAGCAGAGGCTCAGCTAGGAGTTAGTACGTGGTCAGTCTGCGATTCGAACCAGGTGGCCTTGCTGCAGGTGCTGTACCCTTAACCTGTGCTGTGGCAGTTTCTCTTGTTTTATTACAAGCAAGGGAAACAGTCTGTGGAAGGAAGGGACTTGCCTGAGGTGACAGATTAAGAGACAGAGCAGGAATATGAACTCAGATCTGCTGCTTCAAGAACTTAAGCTCTTGGGAATTCCCTGGCGGTCCAGTGCAGGACTCGGTGCTTTCACTGCTGGACCTGGGTTCAGTCCCTGATCAGGGAACTGAGATCCTGGAAGCCTGGTTGTACAGCCGGAAGCCCGGTTGTACAGCCAAAAACAAAAAAAAAACAGCAAAGAAATGAAAAAGAACTCAGAATCCTAAGTGCTGCATTAAGCTGCCTCCACAATAGAAAAGTTGCTTGAGTTTTTTGTTAGTTTGTCTTCAGATTGAAGGAAAAGGTTTTCTTCTTCTCTGAAATCTCAGCCCTTGGGCCACATCCTCCCCGAGCCCCCCTACCCTAAGATTTTTCTGGAGTGTCACTGTGGGTGAGAGAGGGAGCTGCCAGGCAGTCTCCACTCCCGCCTCCCCTGGCCCCCCTCTCCTGGTCAGTAAGACCATGGACGAGGACAGAGGACGCAGTCTTGTATGCTCCTGACTTCTGGAAGCCCCCACCTCTAGGCTGTCCCATGCCTGGGCTCCGTGAGGAAGCTCTTTCTCCTCTCGGGCCCCTCACCAGGAAAAGAGGGTGTTGGGTGAGAGCGGTGGTTTCCACTAGACCTTCAAATCGATCCCCTTCCCCGCCCCGGGTGGTCCTGGCACCCTCTTGATTAAGAAGTTCTGGATAAGATGGCTTTTTAGTAATTTTTCACTTTGAAATTTCAGATGTACATAAAAATTATACTAATAAAACAAAGAATTCCTGCACATTCTTCACCCAGATTTTCCACTTGTAAATACTTTATCATATTTGCATTCTCTCTCCTCTCAATAGAGCAATTGATCAATGATTCTGTATATGGAGAGATTTCCCCTCTATCCCTAGATGCTTCAGTGTGTATTTACAAAGAACAAGGACATTCTCTTACATAGTTATGAAGCAGATACAATACTATTATTTAATCTATAGACCTTATATTGCCCTGTTTCCCCAATAATGTCCTTTATAAAAACACCAAAAAAAAATATAGGTTCCCCAGTGAATTAAACCTAGAATTACTATATAATCCAGCAGTTCTACTTCTGGGTATTTACCCAAAAGAACTGAAAACAAGTATTTGACCAGATGCTTGTACAGAATGTTCACAGCCGTATTATTCACCAGAGCCGAAAGGTGGAAACACTTTTGTTCATCAGTGAATGACTGGATGCACAGAATACAGTCCATACATACAGGAGTATTATTGAGGCTTGAAAAAGAAAAAAAAAAGGAAATTCTGTCACATGGATGAACCTTAAGGACTTTATGCCAAGAGAAGTCATTCAGACACAGAGGACAAATACTGCTTGATCCACTTCTGTGAGGCACGTAGAATCCTCAGATCTGTAGAGAATGAAAGCAGAAAAGTTGTTACCAGGGTTTTGGAGGAGTGGGATGGGGAGTTCCTGTTTGATGGGGTCAGTTTCAGCTTGGGATGAAAAAGTACTGAAGCTGGATGTTGGTGTTGGTTGAATAACAAGGTGAATGAGTGTAATGCCACTGCA
The DNA here is from genome assembly GCA_006408675.1 of Madoqua kirkii. Taxonomy (NCBI): domain Eukaryota; kingdom Metazoa; phylum Chordata; class Mammalia; order Artiodactyla; family Bovidae; genus Madoqua; species Madoqua kirkii. The sequence goes on from SJYC01059242.1 coordinate 52,011, forward strand.
CTGTGCACTTAAAAATAGTTAAAGTGTAAATTATATTTTACTACAGTAAAAAAATTTCTGGTTCAGCATCGAATCCATGGTCATAAATACATTTAGCTTGCAACATCGTCACTGGCTCTTGGAACTAATGCCTGTGTATCCCTTTCACTCATTCTGCCTCTCTGCTGGCTGTGTCCTGGGTCAGTTACTTAGCTATGCTTTGTCTCAAGTTCCGTGTTTGCAAAGTTGGGGGTAATACACAGGCCTAGGGGTCTGTGTGGAGTAAATGTTAATGTATGTAGCAGTCTTCGTGCCTGGGTTTAAATGACATCTGTATATGTCCTGGTAGGAACCCTTTGCTATACATGTTGCAAGGGGCCTCTCACTTGTCTTTGTGTCTGTGAATTTTTTTTAACACAAAATTTTAGACTTTGATGGAATTTAAAACTTGCGTCTTGGATTTGAACCAACTTGGCATGTGTTGCCCATGTGTGGTAGGAGGCAGGCGCTAGGGTCCTTTTCCCTTCACTAGCTCGCTGGTTGTCTCAGTCCCTATGGTTATTGTTTATTGATGGTCTCTCCCTGCCCTCACGTGAGACACTGTCCTTAACATATACTAAGTTCCTGTGTACACATCTGTTTGTACATGGATGCAGTTTTACCAGCTGGTCTTTTCCTCTCCTCCTACTGATTGAGCCTGCTGGTTTGACTCTGCCCTTGATACACATCCAGGCTTTCCGGTGGCTCAGCTGGTAAAGAATCTGCCTGCGGAGACCTGGGTTTGAAAATTCCCCTGGAGGAGGGAAAGGCTAGCCACTCCAGTATTCTGGCCTGGAGAAGTCCATGGAGAATTGCTGTATAGTCCATGGGGTCTCAAAGAGTCAGATAAAGCTGAGTGACTTTCACCTGATACATGTCCATGTCTGGAAGGGCAAGTCCAAGGATTTCAAACACCACTGAAAAGGGGGCTCCTGCAGCCTCCCTGCCTTGGGCTTTTCTCTTTTTACTCCTCCCTCAGCCTTCAGTGGCGTCCTCTGTCCTCCATCAAGTCTGCTCTCCAAATATTGTCCATCCTGGCGAGCAAATGACTGATAACAAATTTTAATTCTTTTAGCATGAAATATTTAGAATGTACTGATAAGAGCAGATAGAAGAAGCATCTGTTTTGAGTACAGAATAAGCCATCTATGCGCCTTTGTGAAACCTTAACCCTGTGCCATCTTTGTTTTATCTTTTAATTTATTTATATATTTTATTTTACTTTACAATACTGTATTGCTTTTGCCATACATCAACATGAATCCACCACTGGTGTACATGAGTTCCCAATCCTGAACCCCCCTCCTACCTCCCTCCCCATACCATCTCTCTGGGTCATCCCCATGCACCAGCCCCAAGCATCCTGTATCCTGCATCGAACCTAGACTGGCAGTTCGTTTCTTACATAATATTATACATGTTTCAATGCCATTCTCCCAGATCATCCCACCTTCTCCCTCTCCCACAGAGTCTAAAAGTCTGTTCTATACATCTGTGGTGAAGACCCCAAACCACTGTGAATTCCATGGTCGGTGTTCCCCTGTACACAGATTTCCCACCTTTTCCTGCCTCTTTGTGTTCCACGACCTTTTCAGGAGGGACCACCTTACCCTCCAGGGAACTTGCTCCCAGCTCTAAACCCTTCACCCCAAAGGAGAAATGCTCTGGGCTGACCCAGGCATGGGGACAGGGCCAAGGAGAGTGTTCCCCAAAGGGGCCCTTCTCTTGTTCTGGAATCATCTCATGCAGATGAGGACAGTTCCTGGAAGGTCTGTGTTTTCTCTAGGCAGTGTCTCATTAAAGGCAAAGGAGACGGAGTGGGTGGTGGCTTCAGCCTAAGCAGGAAGAAGATAGCTGGGCAGCAGGATCCCAGCAGATGGTGGGGAGCCCTGAGCAGGGAAGGGAGAGCTCTCAGGGGCTTCAGGCAGCTGCAGAGCGTGGATGTGGCTGGAGAGTTGGAGGTGGGGTGCCACACGGGCCCAGTGGGTGCAGCTTCCGGTGCTAAGTGCAGGGTAAAGAATCCGCCTGACACACAGGAGACCCAGATTCAACCCCTGAGTCGGGAAGATCCCCTGGAGGAGCAATTGGCACCCCACTACCCCACTCCAGTATTGTTGCCTGGAGAATCCCATGGACAGAAGAGCCTGGAGGGCAACAGTCCAGGGGGTCACAAAGAGTCAGACACAACTGAGCACCTAACACTTTAACTTGGGGGCATCAGGAAAGTTGTACCTTCCTCCACCAGCTTTCCCCCAGGGCCACAGCGGGGTCTCTGGGGTGGGTTTCTGTGGACTTTCCTTTCTTGCTAGCTTGCTACACACCTCAGCCCTCTGCTCACTGCTTGTCCGTATGATGCTCTCAGAGCCTCTCCATTTCCATTGCTGCCTGCTCACCCAGGAGACCCAAATGACTCAGGACGCTAGCCTCCTGACCAGGGGACTCCCCACACCCACACTCCCGGCCAGTTCAGCCTTCTAACACAGCACTGATGATGCTCCCTGTCCCTGTGGCTCCCTACTACCCCCGCCACCCCATCACAAGCCTTCCACCCCCTGTGCACCCAGGACGAGGCTCTGACTGCCTGCTTGCTACCCCCTGCCCCTGAGCTGGCTGGTATTCCCCTGCTGGGTCCACACTCGGGCTCATTCTCCTCCAGGGATCTGGGCTTGACTGCTTTCCTTCCCCAGAGAATCCTTCGAGAGCACACTGACCTTTTCAGCCTTGCATCCCCCTTCCCCATCTTACTGTTCCTGGGCATCTCACCTCTTCTGTGAAGGGAGCGCTGGATACAGGTCCCACAGCAGAGGCACTTGGGAAGGCTGGCCGCTGTAAACTTGAGGATGACCTCTGACGAAGCAGAGACATCTCCTCCAGGGGCCTGAGGTGGCACGTGGCTGTGCAGAAGCCTCGGCCTCCCCTCTGTGCCTGCCTGTCTGGACAGCCAGAGTCGTTGCCTGCCTCTGCCCTGCTGGGGATCATGCTGACTCCAGGAGGAGGTGTCCCCACCCTCGGGTCACTGTTCTGCGGGGTGTCACCTCGGCAGGTGTGCAGCTGGGGTTGAAGTGTTTGGCATGCCCCAGGGAGGAAGCCTGTCTCTGCAAGGCTGTCCTGGGATGGGACGAGGCGCGGGGCACAGAGCTCTCCCCTGGCTGTCAGTCACTCTGCATCCTGATCATCCTCCCTGCTCGCAGCCAGGCTCCAGCCAGGAAAGGAGACACCCTCAAGTATGGGAAGCAGTAAAGCAGAGGGATTGCTTTTATAGTAGTCCAGATATCTTACAAATGTATATATCTAAACACATATATACATACGTGGATTACTTTTTTTTTTTTTGCCATGCCATGCGGCATGCAGGATCTTAGTTCCCCAACCAGGAGTTGAAGCCTTGTCCCCTGTAGTGGAAGCATGGAATCTTAATCTTAAGCCTGGGACTGTCAGGGAAGTCCCTGGATTACTTTTTATTTTGAAGTTCCTTTTGGCTTATAGCTGATGCACAAAAATAGTACAGGCGTTCTGATGCGCCTGCTCCTTAATGTGAACATCTTATGTAACCACAGTGCAATGATCAAAACTGAGAAATCAGCATTCGTAAAATGAGATTTACTTGAAAATCACCGGTGTATGTACTAATGTCCTTTTCCTGTTCCAAGATCCAAATTTGCATCTGATTGTCTTGCTTTCTTATTCTCCTCCAACCTGTGGCACTCCTGTGGTCTTTTCTTATCCCTACAACCCTGATACTTTGGAAGGTCATTTATTTTTTGGAAATTTCATCAGTTTGGGTTGCCTCATTGACACTGCATTTTTGGCAAGAACCCCTCAAGAGTGACAGGGCCCTTCTCAGGGCATTATGCTGGGAAGTCCATGGCGGTTATATGTTTCATTACAGATGATGTTATCCTTGATCACTTGGTTTAAGGTGGTATCTGATGGACTTCTCATTTTTTTTATTTTTTTTCTCCTATAATTTAATAAACATCTTTGAAGAGATGCTTTGAAACTGCAAGTATCCAGACAGGGAATCCAGCCCAGGGAGTTGATTATCCAGATGATAAAAGGGCTGAGAAACTAGACAACCACAGAAAGCCATCGCCTCCTTTAGGCCTGAGGCACAAAGGGTGGAGATGGTATTGCCAGAGCCCAGGGTTAGGGGTCTTGCACAGAAAGCCTATCTGGTGAGGCTGGAGCCTTGCAGAGACCCAGTCGCTGCTGGTAGCACTGCCTGAGGCACAGAGAGAAGGGGGAGAGATTTCAGGGCTTCCCTCTCTTCTTCTTGTCTGCCACTGGGCCAGCCCAGCTGGAAGCCCCTGAGTCTGCAGGGTTCAGCCCGTCTGCAGTGCAGGGATGAGCAGGAAGCAGCTTGGAGGGCACACTCTTCGGGGACTGGTGCCTGGCCTTTACCTGTTCCTTTAAACTGAGCTGGGCTGTCCAGTATGACGGCCACTAGCTACATGTGGCTCTTGAGCACTTGAAAAATTGACAAGCTCTGGAATTCCTGGTGGCCCAGTGGTTAAGACTCTGCCCTTCCACTGTAGTGGGCACAGATTTGATCCCTGGTCTGGAACAAAGATCTCACATGCCACATGGCACAGCCAATAAATAGCTAAATAAATAATAAAAAAAATAAATTGACAAGCTCTAAGCAGATTTCAGAATCTTAGTATGGAGAGAAGTATGTAAAATATCTTATTGATAAATTTTATATTAAGTAATTATTGAAGTAAGTGGATTGTTAAATTTAATTTTACCTTTTTCTTTTCCTTCTCTAAACCTGGCTAATCATTTAAAATTACATCTGTGGTTCCTATTTATTGGCCAACACGGCTGTAGAGGACATTTGTACCAGCCTGTATCATCAGCATTGTAATAAAATGTCTTTCTTATACAAAAGTCACATCCTTGACCCACAGTCTGGAGGGTGTGCCTTGCCAAGGTTTTACACATCCAGGTTGGTGATGGCCTTGAGCCATCCACACTCACTCACAGTTCTGACCAAGTGTGTCAAACAGAGATTGGACTCCTCTGGTTTCTGTGACTCAACAGGTTGTAGTTCGAGGTCAGTGTTCACCATGAGCTGGAGAGCCTGCCTCACATTTAACACAATAGTACAAGCACCTCCATATACCGGGGTAGCTCATTGCAGTGGAAGAGCTGTCCTGTTACTGCTTCTCTATGTCTATGCATAGGTTTTTTTTTTTAGATTTATTTATTTACGGCTGCTCTGGGTCTTCATTGCCGCATGCAGGCCTTCTCCCGTTGCGGCGAGCTGGGGCTACTCTCTAGTTGCAGTGAGCGGGCGTCTCGCTGAAGTGGTTTCTCTTACTGCGGAGCACTGGCTTTAGGCGCAAGGACTGAGTCGTCCCTTTGCATGTGGGGTCTTCCCGGACCAGGGATTGAAACCATGTCCCCTGCACTGGCCGGCGGATTCTTTCCCACTGGACCACCAGGCCTATGTATAGATTTTTTTATGGCTTACAAAGGCCCTTCGTTCCCACCTTTGCAGAGTCACCCAGGCTTGCTATCCCCATATTATTGATGACAAAGTGGAGCCTGGGAGATAACGTTGATTTCAGTGGCTCTTAAACTTCTCTTGGAGGCCTCGTCTGAATGGAGAAGACAGGTCCTGCCCTCAGAGAGTGATTGAGCTGGTGGAGGGTGGGACCAAACACCCCCTTTGTGGCAGGCTCTGGGGACAGTCACACTGCTGGTGGTCAGACCACCATGGGGGCCCGAGAGGCCCCTGAGCTCTCAAAAGGTCAATGGTGGGCCTGGGCTCGAGCTGGGCTTTTGATGGCCAGTCTGGGGCTCTTCCCCAATGCCGTACCCTCCTGTCAGTGTGCAGGTCCACCGTATCTGGGGGCTGGGTGTACAGGATGATCCCCACATACGTGCCTCACCTTTAGCTCCAACCTTGACGCTGTAAGGGCTTCCGTGATAGCTCAGTTAGTTAAAGAATCCACTGGCAATGCAGGACACCCCGGTTCGATTCATGCGTCAGGAAAATCCTCTGGAGAAGGGATAGGCTACCCACTCTAGTGTTCTTGGGCTTCCCTTGTGGCTCAGCTGGTAAAGAATCTGCCTGCAATGCAGGAGACCTCGTTTCGATCCCTGAGTTGGGAAGATCCCCTGGAGAAAGGAAAGGCCACCCACTCCAGTATTCTTGCCTGGAGAATTCCATGGACTGTGTAGTTCAGCAAAGAGTTGGGCGCGACTGAGCCGTTTTCACTTTTCTTGACACTGTAGGGGCTGGTTTGGCTGAAGCACGATTAGGTGGTCAAACATGGTGCCATTTTCTTAAAACTCCTGTTTACCCTGGGTGCTGTCTGGTTGGCTTTGGAATGTAGCTGGATCTTCATCACATTGGTGGGCTTAGGCAAAGGAAAATGAGTCTGCTTCCTCACACATATGTCAAAGGGTCACCTCCATGGAACTTGGAGATGCCAACTCGACCTGCTGTTAGAGAAGGATTTGTCGTTGGACATGGCCGAGCAGGATTTCATACCGGCTATACTTCAGCAGGGTGGGGGTCCTGGGGGGCCAGGACAGAGTGAGGATGAGCCCGTGTGTCCTGCCATCACTGACCACTCCTTTCTCCCCTGCAGTGGACTGCAGACTGCAGTGAGCAGCTGGACAGCAGCTGTTCCTTCTCCCGAGGACGAACGCCTCCGCAGCAGGTAGGGAACCAGCTCTATGGTCTGGCAGGGGCTTACTGTGATCGTGTCTATCTGGGGTCCTAGGCTGCTCACTTTGGTGCTTCTTAGAGGTGCAGATGTGAGGAGAACAGGAAATGGCACACAGGGAGTGTGGTCTGCCATCTGGAAAGTTCTCCCTGAATATCCAGCCCACAGTGAAGCTTCCACTCCCCAGAGCACATAGATTCATAAGGTTTATTTTCAGTAGCAGCATTATTTATAATAATGAACATCTGCAAACAACTCATGACCCATTGAGAGGGGAATGGATAAATGATGCAGGAAAAGTCCTTAGCGTGTAATGTAACACAGGAGTGAAGTGAGTGATGGGTGCTACAGCTTCAGTGGAATATTATTCAGCAGTGAAAGGAGTGAAGTGGAGGCTCACACATCAGCACCGGGGATGGAGCCTATGAATAACGGGTCTCCTAAGGCTTTGGTGCTGGTGGGACACTTCGGAGATGACTTTTGCTCCAGGTTTGCAGAGGACCCGGAGGGGGAGCCCGTGGGATTGAGGGAAGCCAACCAGTGTCCTGGGACCAGGGTGGGCCCCCCTGCTTCACCCCCTGCTGCTTCCCTGTGAGATCCCAAGAGAACCCCCGAGCGGGTCCTTTGACTGGGAGGGAAGGAGGCAGCTGCTTCTTGAGAACTGTCCCTGGTGACCCCCCGGGTCCTGCATACCCTCTGGTTGTCGAGCTGTCCTTGTTGAGAACTTATTCTACTTGTGGGAGATGGTGGAGTCGGAGGCTGTAAACACCGTGCTTCTATTCCCAGCCCACAGCCCAGCCTCACGCTGTGCCTGTCCAGAGAGATAAGGGAGGCGCACGGACTTCGGTAGTAACTCGCTCCCAGTTCCGGAGCGGCTGCGGTGACACATCGCCCGGGCCCGCTAGCTTGTGTCTGACGTCAGTCCGTGCTGCTGATGACACTAGCTCTCCTCTGTTCTCTCCTGAGGGAAGGTGGTCTGTCCTGAGAGGGGTGTCGGGCTTTGCTGTGCCGTGGTGCGGGGGGACAGCTCTTCTGGGCAGCTCTCTCACGTGCGGGTCCAGCTGATTCTTAGGTAGCACGCCGTGTGCAGCCTGGGTGAGGTGCTCTGCCGCAGACTCAGTGGCAGTTCTCTTTTGTCCTCAGCTTCGTTGTGTAGAAACCAGAAGGCTCAATGGCCTCTGAGGGTCCTTCTAGCTTCTCCACGCCATCTGCAGACAAAGAAGCTAGGTCTACGGAGATGTCCTGACCTGACCAAGCTGGGACTTGACTCCAGGCCTCTCGCCCGCCCTGTCCTCTCATTGGCCCTTCTCCTTGTCTTCCTGTAGTAGGCATCCTCCTGAGGAAGTCTTTTGTCCCCCTCAGTAGACTGCTGATGCTTGGTCAGGGACCCTGTTTATATTCCTGAGCCCCTCCAGCTCTTGGCCTACGACTTGGCATGTCAGGGGCACCAATCACTAGTATCTGGGGTTTCCTACATGAAGATCCCCTTAACTCTTCAGTGGCAAAGGTAGTCTGGATTTGAGGGCTCAAGAATCAGAGAGAGGGCTTCAGGGGAGGGTTGAAAGTCTTGGATGGGGACATAAGAGGCTGGTAAATGAGAGGCCAAAAAAACAGCTCTCTGTTAGTAGGTATCTGTTTCTGGAATCTTCTGGAATCTTCCTTTTGGTCCTTTGTCCTTTATCTTCTTTTGTCTCTACTCTCCCTCTGTGGTCCCATTTTCCCATCAGTACGTGTTTCTAGGGGGAAGAGAACGGTTATCCTCCCACGTGCTTCTCATCTGCCTCCCTCATGCTGAGCTGTCCTTTCACAGCTGGTGTCCCCCTCCCCCCCGAAGGACAGAGGGTGGGGATTTGGCCTGTTGCTGTGCTGCTCAGCTGTGTCTGACTCTTTGCAACCCTATGGACTGCAGCACGCCAGGCTTCCCCGTCCTCCACTGTCTCCCGGAGTTTGCTCAGACTCCTGTCCGTTGAGTCAGTGATGCCATCCAACCTTCTCATCCTCCTTCACCAGGGCCAGGAGTTGTGGGAAGGGGGCAGCCTGGCGCAGTGAGGACCAGCTGCCCCTCCGTCCCACCTTGGGAAGCAGCTGAGCAGTTGGCTTGGGGTATGAATGAAATGCAAGATGAAGTGCAACTGAAGTTAAAGAAGAAACTGTAAAGGTGCATGTTAGGTCCTTTCTTGTCAGGATGAACTGAGTGTAGGTCCATTGTAGAGGGGAGCGCCAGGAGAGGAGGCGGGCTCTCAGAATATAAGCCCGCTTTACTCCCCGATGTCCCGAGGCAGGCGGGCTTCGTAGCCTGGCCCTCCTGGATGGAGGTGCTGCACACTGCACTGTAGTGCCTGCAGAGGCAGGAGCTGGACTGAAATGAGGTCGCCTGAAGTCAGGAGAACCTTGGTTTGGTGATGAAAGGGCTGATTGTAGACATTAGTGACTCAGTTAATGAGGGTACCCTTATGGCTCAGCTGGTAAAGAATCCCCCTGCAATGCGGGAGACCTGGGTTTGATCCCTGGATTGGGAAGATCCCCTGGAGAAGGGAAAGGCTACCCACTCCAGTGTTCTGGCCTGGAAAATTCCATGGACTGTACAGGCCATGGGGTCGCAAGACGTCAGACACGACTGAGCGACTTTCACTTCGCTGATAAGGGTACAGACAGCAGAGAGGTGTTGGCAGGATGGAGGTCCTTCTTGCCCCCAGCCCAGGAGCGTGTTCAGAGCTGGCGTGGCGGCTCGGCAGTGTCGGGCCGGCCTCCGTCCTCCCCTCGGCTCTGCCCTCCCTCTCGTGTTGCCTGTGTCCCGTGGCCCGTGCTGGCTCATGTCTGTCTTCCTGCCAGGCCTGCACCCACCCTGGGCCTCGTCTCCAGGAGCCTCTGGTGTCCCCTCATGAAGCAGCCATCTTTTTAACATTTGGGGGGGCTGCGAGGTATGTGGGATCTCAGTTCCTCAAACGGGAATAGAACCTGCACCCCAGCAGTGAAGGTGGGGACGTCTGTGAGGCAGCCATCTCCTGACGCCCTCTGGTGGAGGGATCGAAGCTGGTCAGCATCCTCGAAGGAACTGTATCGCAAGGAAAGCCCCACAGCTGGCCGGAGGCAGGGCCCCTTGCCACCCTGCCCCGGGGGGCCCCCCCGATGGAGCTGCCCACTGAAGAGTGCCTCTGTGGGGCGTGGCTCTGGTGGGATAGTGCTGCCCAGACATTCCTCAAAAGCCCCTTCAGCCGGGTCCAGCAGATGCAGGAGTCCTGGACCAGCTCGTTGGGACGCCTATTAGCCCTATAAGCACCCACTGGCCTCCTCACTGCACCCTCTCACCCAGGCAGACACCCTCCACCTCATGCTAGTCCATGCTGTGGTCGGGATGCTCCATGGAAATATCTGCCGCCCCTCAGCCTGCTGGCCAGCCCTGAGCTGGATGCCAGGGCTGCCTCTACATCCCTGACCACCCCTGGCCCAGGGCCTGGCGCACAGGGGGTGCTCAGTAGTGATTCCTGCGATGGCTCAGAGCTGGTCTATGCAGTCATTCCCTCGCCAGCCCTGTCCCTCTGGCCACAGCAGCTGTGCTGAGCTTGCGGAGGGGGAAGATGGTTGGCTCTACTGTTTCCCTGGGAAGAATTTCAGGGGGAAACTGAGGCTCAGTCGAGGTAGCTGGGGTGGGCTGGCCGCCCTGGCACTTTCCCTGACTGCCACACCTTGGCCACCTGTGCCCAGAATAGTAGGGCCGTCAGGAGGGTGCTGAAGCATTGCATTCTGCCCAGGAAGCTGTGTGGCGATGGGTCTCAGACCACAAGCCAAAACGGGCCGAGGGCAGGCCCCATTTAGGGGTTAGTTTAGCACTGGGATTATTTTTTGTTGTTTTAATTAATGTAAAAAATTGAAAACAAACAAACCAACCCTTGCCTTCTCTGTACCCTTTCAGAGGCACGTGGTAGAAGCAAGCCAGGGTAGGCAGAGACCCATGAGATGGGAGGAAGGGGGTTCGGAGAGTCTGGAACAAAAAATGGGCTCCGTGTAGCCCTGAAGAGGCCTAACAACTGCCTGCCACTGGGGATGGGCTGTGTTGGGGACTGTTTGGCATCCTGGCAGCATCTTTCCCGAAGAGCTCGTCCATCAGTTACTCAGGAGGTTGGGAGGCAGTTTCCACCTTCTTATTGTAATAGGGGAAGTGCCCGGAGAGGACTTAGAGGAAAGCACCTGGATTAAGAGCGTGTAGCCCAGTGCGTTTAGACAACATCTCTGATTGAGACTTAGCATTCAGGAAAGGAAGCTGAAGGTGTATGAAAGGCTGTTGTGAAATCAGGTACAAATAGCTCTTCTCCATCAGCACAGAAGTGCCAAGGAGGGGAAATTGACATGCACGACAACAGCAGGGCCTCTGATTAGACCTTGAGAGGGACTTGCTGACGAAGGACTGGTTGGCCCACAGTGTTGGCTGTTGAGCAAGGGACGGGATCTTTGCTGGGAACCTGATGAGCACACATCCTACCAGACAGGTTTGTGCAAAGCCCTGGGAAAGGCGGGGGTGTGTCAGAAATGTGTCCTGAGTCCTGGCTGAGAGCCCGTGACCCCTCACTCCCTGGAAGGAAGGAGAGAAGGCCACTCACCTGTTCCAGCGTGGTGCCCAACCGCGGATTGGAGCATCGGGGTGAAAAGAGCCCCGTCCCGGGGGTTAAGAGAGCCAGGCGTTGACCCGGGTGTGGCATACACTCCAGTGCCCCTTCCACATGTGAGATGCTGGGCTGCACAGCCTTCTCTCAGCCTCTCTGGAAGCCATTTTCAGTGTTTACAGCCACTGTCTCCATGAAGTGGGACCAAATAGTGGCTCACATTAGCAGCATCTGGATTTTCCTGATTTCTCTGCTCTTTCCTCCTCCTCCCCTGGTAGTTCTGCCAACCTGCAGGTTAGGTGTATCCTAGGCGTCCGCAGTGACTGTGACCTGGGGGGTGACAGGTGGAGGCACAGGTGAATGTCAGATGTACTGCTTACCTCTGGCCCATGGAAAAGGATAGAAGGAGCTTTCTGCCAGTCATCTTGCTGCCCTCCAGGAATTAGAGTATCTTGTTCAGAATCAGCCTAAAAACTCGCTAGTACAAACGGTATCTGAGTCAAAGTGCCCAGATTTTTAATCAGCTTCTGTGGATAATTAGGAAATACCATGTGCAGGTTCATGGCACTGCTCTGCTCACTCAGCATGTCTTGATTACCTGCTGTGAGCTTGGCTCACACATGAGCTGGAGCCTTCCTGCTCACTACCTGTTGTGGAGTAGAAGCTAAAGGCACACACAAAACATGCCCCGCTCCTACCAAAGAGATGCCCTGACCGCAGACACTGTAGTCACTCCAAGGAATGGTGATGGTCCTGTTGGTCTCCGAGGGTAGAGAGATGCCTGCAGGGCGTGAGACTTGATCTGAGCCTTCAGGAATGGTAGGATGTCGGATGAGATGAAAGGGAAGAGAGAAGAAGCAGCGTCAGCAGAGACTTACACTGGCCATAGTGTTGGGACGCTAGGGAGACAGGAGAGAGAAAGCTGGAGCAGCTGGTTAGCACCAGGTGTTACTGGAGTGGTGGGGGGCGAGGATGGTGAATGCGGAGGTGTCTTCATGCCCCACTGAGATGCTGACCTGGTGCCAACCCACCCAGTGTATACTTTGTATATCGTATTTTCTCTGGTGTCCACTAGGTAGTCTGTCCTCTTGTATCAGTCAGGAGAGCCCAGGAACTGCAGCAGTAACCAGCAGTCCTGAATCTCAGTAACTTTAAACCTCCCATTCAGGACGCAGCTTGGTGGAGTGATTGCCATTTTCACCAGTCATCATGGCACAGGGAAAAAAAGTCTTGAATTGGCAATTCAGCACTCCAGCCAAGGTATAACATGCATCACTTCCACTCTTAACCCATTGCCCAGAACTAGTCACACTAAATAGTATAATGCTGCTACGTGCTGGAAATGGGGAAACCAGAACTGTTTGGTGACTGGCTAGAAGGACTCTCACATGCCCCACTTCTAGAGGAAACTCACCAGGGGCTGTGGCTGACTTCTTCTTCCGTGATCTCCACTACATGGGATCAGAGCTAGGCAGGCATCCAGTGAACCCTCAGGGCGTGGGCTCTCAAGATGAGAAAGAGCTCAGAGGTCACCTGATCCAACCCCTTCAGTGCAGAGACCACCCCCGCCCCCGCCCCCGCCACCAGCACCTCCACCCTCCACCTGGTGTGTCCATTGAGCTGCTGGAGGTTTCCAAACACGGGGAGCTCCCTGCTTTAAAAGGCATCTCCGAGCATGTGAGACATCTTCACTGATAAGTGTCTCTGATTCAGCCTAAACCACCTCCTCGTAACTCCAGCTGATGGCTTCAGTGTGATTCCCTTTGTCCATGGCTATTTAGCCTCCATCCCCAGAGCCCATCATGGCAAGGCTGCTTTCGGAGCTAAAGGTCCTCAGTCCTATCATGGTTCGTGCATTGCTTTTCATCCACTGATCAAATTAGCACCTCATAGTTGTGTGCCGGGCACCGAGCTGGGCACCGAGCTGGGAACCGGGATGGCAGACGCTGTGGGTGTGTCTCTGTTCCAGGATGGGTCGAGTAGGGGCGGGGCCAGGCACTTACATCGCAGGGCTGAGAAGTGTGGGGCAGGACGTGGTGGCTCCCAGGCTCCGCCTTGGGTTGCTTTGCTGGGAGCCTCGTCAGTATGGACTGCATTCCCTCACCCAGCGTGATCTGTGAGCCTCCGCTGCTCTCAGCATGGGAGCCTCTCTCTTCCAGAAGATGCCATCTGTCCCCAACCTTGCAGTGACATCTGGCTCCAGTTCATCTGGAGAAACCAGGGTATAACACTGGCCCAACAATATTGATGATGGCCTCTTATAGGGAGAACAGTCAGCCAACATTCACCAAGCGCCCACTGTAAACAGGATGAGCCGTGTGGCTTGGTGTCTGCCCTCAGAGTACTTAGTGTCTGGGTAGAGAAAGAAGGCTTTCTCAAGTGGAAAAGCAGCAATCCAAAAACCAAGCGTTTGTAAATACGAGAGGAAGGGAGCTGTTGTCTGCAGGGTGCCTGGCATCTGTAGGGGGATGGGCCACGCTGTCATGGTAACCACATCCGACTGCAGCTAGGAGATGTGAGTCCCTGTCTCTGTACCTCTGACTTGCTGTTTTATCACTAGTGAGATACATCATCTCACTATGGCCTCGGCTTCCCCTCTGAAAAAATGAGGTGACTAGACTTAACATCAGAATGTTTTGTGAAAAATATAGACCTAAATTTCCACTTCTGGGAAGATAGAATAGATGTTCTTTTCTATATTCCTTCTGCTAAGTGCAACTAAAAGCCTGGCCATTCTATGAAAACAGACCAAAAATTCTGAAAGGTGGAGAGGAGGCAGACTGCTTGGGACCTTGGGACCCGAGAGATGCCACAGGAGTGACCTCCCTGGGCTTCCTTCTTGCCTCCTGTCTCCCAGACTTGAAGCTGAAGAAGCGAGTAACCAAGAAATGCCAGTGGACATGGATTTTTCTTTTTTAAGTCCCAACAAAAGACTACTTTCTCCAAGTTTAGGTCTAGGAAAAGGGTGACCAAGCAAGACAGAAAAGTGATAGCCCAGGAAAAACCATGGTCCCGCCCTCACCCCCACCAGCAGAGACCCAGTGGGAGCCTGGATTTCTCCTTCCTCTGGGCTGTAATGAGACCCCTGAACCCCCTCACCAGGGTGGTGTCCGTGAAGGTCAAGTAGGAAGCTGCAACTTTCATCCCTGCTGGCTGGTAAGAAGCCCCTCGCCTCCCACTATGGGCCTGCAGAGGGGGGCTTGGACGCCCACCGTCACTCAGTGGGATAGAGATGCTTCTCCTGTCCCTGTTAAGATGTGTCGGAGGAGGTTCTAACAAGGAGTTGGAATTTCCGCTGTTGCCCAGTGGTCCTGAGGCCACCATAGCAGGGTCAGTAGGGGCCATGTGGAGCCCTGGGACTCCCACCTCCACTGAGCCGCAACGGGTGCCCCCCTGGACTTTTCTGCTTCCACTGGTGGTCGCGAGGCTGTGCCCTTCTTTTCCCTGGCAGAGTGGTACCACAGAAAGCCAGCTAAAACAGAAGATTTAAATGAGATTCAGAGTCTCATTACATAACACAGAAGTGTCCTGATTACAATGAAAAATCATGTGTCATGCCAAGAAGATTTCAAAGTGAAAGGATGAAGATGATCAGTAAATATCAACACTGAGATGTGAAATTGGACTTCATCAAAATGAAAAACTCTCGCTCTAGGTAAAAACCTCTTTTAGAGCACAGATTACAAAGAGACAGATTACAAAGGGGGAGAAGATTTTTGCAAAACATGTATCTGACAAAGGACAAACATCTAGAATATATGAAGAACACTCAGAACTCAGCACTGAAAACGGTGCAATTAGAAAATGGTCAAAATATACGAAGAGATATTTTTTTCACCAAAGAGGATATATGACAAACTTAGACAGCATATTAAAAAGCAGAGACATCAGTTTGCTGACAAAGGTCTATCTAGTCAAGGCTATGATTTTTCCAATAGTCATGTATGGTCATATGTATGGATGTGAGAGTTGGACCATAAAGAAAGCTGAGCACCAAAGAATTGATGCTTTTGAACTGTGGTGTTGGAGAAGACTCTTAAGAGTCCTTTGGACTGCAAGGAGATCCAACCAGTCCATCCTAAAGGAAATCAATACTGAATATTCATTGGAAGGACTGATGCTGAAGCTGAAGCTCCAATACTTTGACCACCTGATACTTTGACCAGCTGACTCATTGGAAAAAACCCTGATGCTGAGAAAGATTGAAGGTGAGAGGAGAAGGGGACGACAGAGGGTGAGATGGTTGGATGGCATCACCGACTCAATGTACATGAGTTTGAGCAAGCTCTAGGAGTTGCTGAAGGACAGGGAAGCCTGCATGCTGCAGCTCATGAGATTGCAGAGTTAGATATGACTGAACTGAACTGAAAAGATGTCAAATGAGCACACAAGAAGATGTTCACTGAGGCTCTTCTCTTTATACACCTATCAGAATGGCTAAAATTAAAAAAAAAAAGTGACAACGCTGAATGTTGGTGAAGATACAGAGAAATTGGATGACGCACACATAGCTGGGGGGATGTTATATGGTACAGACTCTAAAAAACAGTTTGGCAGTTTCTCATAAAACTAAACCTACAAGTACCATATGATTCAGCAGTTGCACTCCTGAGTGTTTATTCCAGAGAAATGAAAACTTAGGCTCACACAAAAACCTGTACTCAGCTGTCTATAACAGCTTTATTCATCATAGCCCCAAACGGGAACCAATCCAGATGTCCTTCAACAGGTGAATAGTTAAGTAAGTTATAGCACTCAGCAATCAAAAGGAATCAACTGTTGACACACACAGCAACATGGATGAATCTCCAGGGAACTGTGTAGCGTGAAAAAAGGCCAACTCCCCAAAGTTGTATGATTTCACTAATATCCCAGTCTTAAAATGCCAAGTGAAAAAGGAAATGACAGCCCACTCCAGTATTCTTGCCTGGAGAATCCAATGGACAGAGGATCCTGGCGGGCTAACAGTCCATGGGGTCGCAAAGAGCTGGACACGACTTAGCGATTAAACAACACCAAAACAATACAATTATAAAAACAGGGAGCGGGTTAGCAGTTCTCCATGGTTACGGGAGGGCAAAGGATGAAGTGGGTGTGGGTACAGAAGCGCAGCAGGAAAGACCCTCGTGCCAGTGGAAATGTTCAGCTTCCTGACAGTACCGCTGTCAGTGCCCTGGATGTGATGCTGAGCTGCTCTCTGCTACAAGCTTCACCACCAGGGAAACTGGATAAAGGATACATGCATGTGTGTCGTGCTAGTCACTCAGCCGTGTCTGACTTTTTTTGACCCCATGGACTGTAGCCTGCCAGGCTCCTCTGTCCATGGGATTCTCCAGGCAAGAATACGAGAGGGGGTCGCCATGCCCTCCTCCAGGGGATCTTCCCGACCCAGGGCTCCTACATTGCATGCAGATTCTCTACCATCTGAGCCACTGGGGCCATGAAATTTCTATTAAAATTTCTTACAACTAGATGTGAATCTGCTGCTGCTGCTAAGTCGCTTCAGTCGTGTCTGACTCTATGCGACCCTGTAGACGGCAGCCCACCAGGCTCTGCCATCCCTGAGGTTCTCCAGGCAAGAACACTGGAGTGGATTGCCATTTCCTTCTCCAATGCATGGAAGTGAAAAGTGAAAGTGAAGTCGCTCAGTTGTGTCTGACTCTTTGTGACTCCATGGACTGCAGCCTACCAGGCCCCTCTATCCATGGGATTCTCCAGGCAAGAGTACTGGAGTTGGGTGCCATTGCCTTCTCTGAGATGTGAATCTACAATTCTCTTTTAAAAAATTTAAAGTACAGAACCTTTTGTTTCATCACAATATTTCAAGGAAATCTCATGTAGAAAACCGAGAGGGCAGAACTGTTTGGTGAGGCAGGGGAGGGCACCCACCTGCTCTCTCCCCAACTCTATCCATGTTGTCACTCTGGGGCATCTCTGCGGACCTCCCAGGTCAGCCTTGGGCCAGGTGACCCCTCAAGCCCTCTCCTCCCTGCCCCTCTGTGGTCCTGAGTCTGGTGCTGGCAGGAAAGGGAGGTATCTATGGAGGCTGGAGAGTTCCAAGAAGGCCTCCTAGTTAGGAGCCTTGGAGGATGGGATCGTTTCTCTGGACACAGGTATGGGGCAAGCTGAGTGGGACCCTATTCCTTCAGCAGATGCTGGGCAGGCAGCCAGCCAGAAGTGGCCTCTGCTGTAGCCCAGGCTAGGATAGGCACTAATAATATTACCATTTGAAATTTTTTATTTAGTTATTTGTTGGCCATGCCTGTAGGATCTTAGTTCCCTGACCAGGGATCAAACCTGGGCCCCTTGCAGCAGAAGCATGGAGTCTTAACATTTGAAATGCCAGAGAAGTCCCAGTGTTGCCTTTGAATCCTGGCGGTGGTGGTGGTGGTTTAGTCACTAAGTCGTGTCTGACTCTTGCGATCCCATGGACTGTAGCCTCCCAGACTTCTCTGTCCATGGGATTCGTCAGGCAAGAATATTGGAGTGGGTTGCTGTTTCCTTCTCCAGAGGATCTTCCTGACCCAGGAATCGAATCCGGGTCTCCTGCATTGCAGGCAGATTCTTTACTGGACTGTGCTATGAAGGAAGCCTGGTTAATTAGCCGAGAGACTGGAGAAATGTACTTGGCCACAGACTTCAGTAACTGGCTCCCTCTCCTCCCTAGCCTTTGGGTCCTAATTCAAAGACAGGGTAGAGAGAGAAAGGACAGATTGGACAAACAGGCAGGAGAGTTCCAGAATGAAAAGGGTGGCCTTGTCAGCTCCTGAACTCATCTCTGGTGCCACTCAGGAGGCTTTTTCTTCTGGTCTCTGCTCTCTTGTTCTCCTGCCTCTGGCCTTTCTATTGTCTCACTCATTCACTCAGTCATTAAATCACATCTGATTCTTTGCGACCCCATGGACTGCAGCCCGCCAGGCTCCTCTGTCCATGGGATTCTTCAGGCAAGAATACTGGAGTGAGTTGCCATTTCCTCCTCAAGGGTATCTTCCCAAGCCAGAGATTGAACCTGCCTCTTCTGCGTTGGCAGGCAGATTCTTTACCACAGAGCCACCCAGGAGGGATTGAAACATTGGAGGTCCATCACTGTCTTTCACGCCAGCACATGGGGGTGCTGTCCTTGGTGCTGAACACGAACCACTCCCCCCCCCCACCCCAACCCTACCCCACCCAACACACACACAGGCACGCACAGCTGCACATGCACGTGTCAGGCAGGACTGTTTCTCCTTGGGCCCTGCCCTTCCCCACCACCTCCATCGGCACTTGACTCTTACTAATTCTCTGCTCAAGCAAACCCAAGTCACCCTCAAAATCTGAGGGACCAACAGGAGCCAGCCTGCCGGAAACCCCTGTTTTAGCCCAGGAGATGCTGTTGGGGTCCTTTGGTCTTCAAGTATTCTGTGTAATGTAAAACACTCTCCCAGTGTGTCCTGTTTCACTTCCTGCCCCCACCCTGACTTGGGAATCACTAATTTAGTCCAATGTTCATGGTACGGAAGAGGCAGCTCAGGTCCAAGGAGCTGGAGCAACCCTCCTGGGGCCCCAGGAAGCAGCTTGCAGACCTTGGGTCCTGCTTTCCCATCCATCCATGCAGGAACTTTTCCCTGGAGTCCAGAGTCATTGGCATGCATTGTGTCATTTGATGCTTAAGTATGTGGGGTTTTTTTTTTTTTTTTTTGGTTGTATTTTCCTTTTCTGTGACTCCCCATCTAGGTGGTAAGACCTGCGAGGCAGAGATGAGTGCCTTGGGCCTCCTGCAGCCACCTGGTGGCTAGCGCTGTGTTAATCCACTATGTGAGTGATAGATTGGGGATGGGGGCAGGGGACTTGGGAGAGCATCCTTGGAGAGGAAGGAGAGAAGTCTTGTCCACTGTTTAAAGGGACGGCCCACACTGTCAGCTCCCCTGGGAGCCCCAAGCCTGTGGGGTTCCTTGCTCTTGGCTCCTGTGATGGACAGAATCTGTCGGAAAACATTTTGCACCCAGAGAGGGAAAGGGACTGTGATTATGAGCCTTCTGAGGAGCGGCAACCCACATCTCTTGGTACCCAAGCAGGGCCCTCTAGAGCTGATGACCAATAGCTGGCCTCTGGGGCTGCAGGCCTCAGTCCTGGGCTGGCCAGGTCTGGTGCAGCTGACACAGCAGCAGACATCAGACTGACACGCTTGGACACACTCTAGTTGGAACTTCACTTGTGACCCCACAGATAAAGGTGGGAGTCCCCCTGCTGCCCCCTGCCCTGTTCAGCCAGGTTCTGCCTTATTTCCAAATATTTGCAGCCTAGGGTTGTCAACACCTGTGCACATGCATGTCGTGTGCAGAAGCAAAAATGACTCTGCAGTTGTAAATTAATAAAAACCAGCACCGTAGAAGAGGGTCATTTTTTTCCCATTGCACCTGACTTGGCATGTTTTTCTCCTGCGCAGTGACTCACTCCCATCTCGTTCCGTTCACTCCTGCATGGAGCCCTCTGTCCCTACCCATCCCAGCTCATACCCCCACAGTCCCTTTCTCTCACTGCAGGCGATTTACTCCCTGCCCCAGTGCTCTCTTCCCAAGAGACAGGCTCAGAGAACCCAGGTGTTCGTAGGGATGTAGACGTGTGCTTGCATTATGGGAAACTCTGCAGTGGGATCAGAAGTTAACCTGACTCATGTAACGGCGGGCGCAGTGGCTGAGGGCGTAAATGCTGGCCTCAAATGCATCCCCGTCTGGGAAACGAGCTGTGATGTGAACAGGTTCTCTGAGCCTCGGTTTCCTCATCCGTGAAATGGGCATAGTGACGGCAACAGCTACTTCCTAGGGCTGCCACAGATGTCAAGTGCTCAGGTGGTGCCTGGTGTGCCAGGAGCGCACCAGGGTTTGCGCTCATTCTCCGGAGCCTGTCATCCCCTGAGCTGGGGCAGCCGTGCAACCAGTGTGGCCCTTTGAGAGGTGGCTTCAGTCCCCCTGACGGTGAGCAGCCATTTCCATTTCTTTTCCCACATGGTGTAAAGTGCTCATTAGCCCTTTGTGATATGCTCTGCGAGCAGCACGACGCACCCTGGCAAGGGGCCCCCTAATTGCCAGTTAAAGGGGCTGTTGTGAAGGCTCCAGCAACATTTAAGTGCTAAAAAGCGATCCACTGGAAAGTGTGATTGTTTCTGAGAAGGCTCCTCAGAACCTTGGCATTGCAACAACTCGGGGGCTGGGCCAAGTGAGCTCAGGGCCGGGGCAGGGATGGGACTCGGAGGGAAGCCTTGGTCAGCAGGGCCAGCTGTGGAGCTGCAACTTGGAGAATGTTCTGGAAGAAGCCGGTGAGGCTTTGTGGAGAGCTTTCAGTGCCTAACCACACAGTCCTTGCAAAGAAAATAATAGTGAATGATGCTGCGTCCCAAGACTCAGGAGGGAGGGGAGTGGTGAGTAGGCAGGAGGACACAACAGAAAAGTAAAGCCAGGGATCCTGCCACAGAGGGGATGGCAGACTAGTTGGGGAAGAGAGTTTACTGAGCACTTAACATGGCCATTTCCCAGTGGGGCTTCCTCTGGGGGGACCACAGTCCCACAGGACTCTCTGTGGAGCAAAAAGGAAGAGTGGGGTGGATTTCTGGCCAGAGACATTTGGTGAAAGCTGTGTAGTGTGCTGGGCTTCCCTGGTAGCTCAGCTGGTAAAGAATCTGCCTGCAGTGCAGGAGACCCCGGTTCAATCCCTGGGTCGGGAAGATTCCCTGGAAAAGGGGTAGGCTATCCACTTGTCAGTGTTCATGGGCTTCCCTGGTGGCTCAGATGGTAAAGAATCCACCTGCAATGTGGGAGCCCTGGATTCTATCCCTGGGTTGGGATGATCCCCTGGAGGAGGGCATGGCAACCTACTCCAGTATTCTTGCCTGGAGAATCCCATGGACAGAGGAGCCTGGCGGGCTACAGTCCATGGGGTCACAAAGAGTCGGATGCGACTGAGCGACTAAGCATGGCATAGCGTGCTGCCACCTACTTGAAGAATCAGCATCTAAGACCAATAAAGGCACTGAGAAATTCTGCAGTAAAATAATTATCAGTCATGTGACTATGTGCATCCCAGATATTTGACTAAGGAGCCTTTTTAAACTTTTTGACCCCCAGGAAACTTTTTAATATCCACTGTTTCCAACAGCATATTCCATGGACCTCTCTGGCTGCCCTACTTTTAAATGACCAGCCATCCTTTCCCTCAATGAGTCTGATGCACACTGACATCTATGAGCCAGCGGCTTGGTGTTTCTAGAACACGCTGGGAGCACACAGTGGATCAGGAAGGAAATCGGCCACCGAGGTGTGCGCTGCACAGGGTTGGTGCAGGCTCATGGGGCACCAGCTGATGAGAAAATGGCAGAAACATAGGAAGGGCAGCTCTTGAGCTGGATCCCAAGAGAGAGAAAGACCGAGGGTGGGCAGGAAGGAGACTTGTCTTCTCTGAGTGCAGGAAGAGCAGAGTGGCCCAGCCTGCAATAAAGCCAGGGCCTTTGGGAGCTTGGGGTGGCCTCCGAGCCCTTTTACAGAGCCACACAGCCACACGGAGCCTTGCCCATGTGCCAGGGGGCCTGGAGGCCCCTGTAGCAGCAAGGGGAACAGCCACGCCCCCCACCTTCTTCCATGCCCTCTCTGTGTCTTGGGGGTTTCATGGTTTGAGGACTGGAGCCCAAGGTCAAGAAGACCCACTGGAGAAGGAAATGGCAACCACTCCAGTATTCTTACCTGGAGAATCCCCATGGACAGAGGAGCCTGGCGCCCTACCGTCTGTGGGGTTGCAGAGAGTTGGACACGACTGAGCGCCTAAACAGCAAGCAGCCCAGGACTCAGGAAAGGGGAGCATCCAGGCGCTTGATGCTTTCAAGGGCTTAGCTGGGACCTGACTCCACGCAGCAGGTGGCCCCAGATCGCCTGGGTGCTGTCGACCCGGAGCTGACGGGCGCTGGGGTGGGCGTGGGAAACCACTAGGGTCCTGGCTGTCAGTTCAGTGGCAGCGGTCACCCCACCAGTGAGTGCTGGCCCCTCTGGGGCACCAGCTGGGTCACCACCTCAGCTTCATCAGGGGACCAAGAAGGGAGTCTCTGCTGGTTGAGGCTCTTCCCTTCCTCTGCTGAGACTTGAAGGACACAGACTTTGCTTCCAAGAGCCAGACCCTTTCTCCAGCCCCGGGTGGTAAAAGGTCTCATGCAGGGATTATATCCCTGTCACGCCCCATCGCCCAGAACTCTCAGATGCCCAGGTTCTTGATACGTGCTGCAGTCATCATGCCAAAGGGAGCAGCGACAAGTAAGTCATGCCTGTCGCTGGGATCTGCGCTGTGGGCTTCTCCAGACACGGCCCTCTGCCCTGTTATGACGCTGGCCTTAGTGGGGGTCACCCTGCTGTTGTATGCAGCAAGAGAGGCCTCAGGCTTGCCCGCTGCCCTCGGCACACCCTGTTTAGCAGCCCCAAGAGTCCTGGTTCTTGCCCAGCGCCGTTGCCTCCTCCACGGATGCTGTGCACATTCTGTTTCCCCGGGACCGTGGGACGCCAGGGCTCCAGGCCCTGGTCTAAAAGGGGCTCGTCCTGCCATTTCTGTTCCTCAGCTCGGAGGATCAGCCGTGCTGTGGGGGCGGGAATGGAGGCGCGAGGTAGACCCGAGTGAGGCGTGGAAGTGGAGGGGGGGATAGAGGCCTCCGCTGGGTGCGGGATGCTGCTTGCTGAACCGGAGGCTGAGCTGACGGGAGGGTGATGGGGGCGAGGTTGAGTAGCCGGGTGTTTGCTGGGGACTGCAGTGGTCTCGGAGTTTTCAGCATTTAAAATAGGGCTCAGGTTGTCTCTGTCAGCTCAGGAATAAGTTCTCTGGGTTGCTGTGAGGGTGCTTGGGAATTATGAGGACTCCATGGTGGCTCAGTTGGTAGTTAATCCACCTGCAGTGTGGGAGACCTGGTTCCGTCCTTGCGTCAGGAAGATCCCCTGGAGAAGGGACGGGCTCCCCACTCCAATATTCCAGCCTGGAGAAGTCCATGGACAGAGGAGCCTGGTGGGCTGCAGTCCATGAGGTCACAAACAGACACGACTGAGCAACTTTCGCTCACTCACTCACAGACACGCGGAAATGTGTGGAGAGAGTCTATAAACTATGAAGTACTGAAAAAAATAGAGGCTTCTCGCCTCCGAATGGAGCCGGTGCTGCAGCGCGTGGTTGAAGGGGCGGGGCCTCGCTTTACAGAGACTCACCTGCTCAGGGCCCCAGGGCACCGCTGCTGCTGCTGCCCCTGTCCCCACCAGCAGCCAGCGCGGCCTAGTCCTGGACCCCCAGCATCCAGAGGCTGGTAGGTCCTCTGCCAGGGACGCTGCTTCAGAAGAGGCTGGGCCTGAGCTTGCGATGCCCAGGCTCCTTGCTCAGTTGGTGCTCCCTGCACTGGGCAGGTGGTAGAGAGCCTCCCTTCTCTGCTAGGAAGGGTGCTGGTCCCATAGCCACCACCTCCAGCCCAGGAGGGAGCTTTATGTGCATTTGGACTGTGGTGCTGAAGAAGACTCCTGAGAGTCCCTTGGACTGCAAGGAGATCCAACCAGTTCCTAAAGGAGATCAGTCCTGAATATTTATTGGAAGGACTGATGCTGAAGCTGAAGCTCCAATACTTTGAATACCTGATGTGAAGAACTGACTCATTGGAAAAGACCCTGATGGTGGAGAAAGATTGAAGGTGAGAGGAGAAGGGGACCACAGAGGATGAGACGGCTGGATGGCATCACCAACTCGATGGACATAATCCAGGAGTTGGTGATGGACAGGGAAGCCTGGTGTGCTTCAGTCCGTGGGTTTGCAAAGAGTTGGATTCGACTGAGCAGCTGAACTGAACTGACTGGAGTGTTCATGAGTTACCTTCAGGATGAATCACACTCCTCCCTGTGAGATGCTTGCGGCTTCCCTTCCCTTTTTCATGATGGTTCTCTCTCCATCCTATGTTCTTCCTTCTTTCAGGGCCTCGGATCTCAGGGCGGTCACTCCATCCTGACGTCCTAATCTGTGAATCAGTCTTTCAGGCACAGAGAGAGCAGGGCCTCTGCCTCTCAAGGTGGAGTCTCTTCCACCAGTTGGCAGGCATCGGAGGTGGACCTACTCTGTGCCCAGCTGGGCCACTGTAGGGGAACAAGAACAGAAGGCAGGTGCAGTCCAGGAGCTTAAAATGTAGTTGGGGTCATGGATGAACCGTGAGGACGTGACGTTAAGTGAAGTAAGCCAATCACAGAAAAAGACAAGTACTGTGATGTTACACTTGTGTGAGGTACTTAGAGTCATCAAAATCACAGACAGAAAATAGAGTGGCTGCCAGGGTCTGGGGGAGGGGAAAATGGGGAGTTATTGTTCAATGGGGATAGACTTCCAGTTTTTTCAAGATGAACGGAGTTATGGGCATGGGTGGTGCTGATGATTGCACAGTGTTAGAAATGTATTTAGTACCACTGAACTGTACGGTTAACATGGTTAAGGTAGTAGATTTCACATTATATGCACTGGGCCACAATAAAAATGTTTTGAAAAAAAATCTTACTTGCAGAGATCTAACATTCTCTGGGTGTAAGAGAGTGATGACAAAACAGTCGTCACTCCAAGTAAGCTGAATTTGTAAGACCGTCCTGGAGGAAGGCGTGAGCTTCACTCTGGGTATCGTCTCAGACGTGTGCTTTGAAAGCAGGGTTGGGTTTGTTTGATTCTTTTTTTTTTGACCTTTGCTTTAGAAGTCATTTGGAAATGCTACACTTACTGGTAATTATCTTGGAGGCCTGGGAAGGGTGTCGTGAACAAGGCAGTTGACATCTCAGGAGGATGGAGGCTGTCCTCTTGTGGGGGTTGATTAATATTAATAGAAGGTGAGTCGCTCCAGCCGCCTGCAGTGTCAAAGCTGCACTTGAAGTGCGCAGGATACCAGGAGTTGGGGCGGGTAGGGTGATAAGGCAGTTCACAGAAGGGCAGGAGGAACTGACCTGGAACACAAGCGTCCACCTAATTAGAGGATGCAAATCAGGCCACAGTTGATTAGTGATGTCTGCCACTGGTGGGAAAGGGGGTGATCTCAGCACAGCCAGTGAGGAGCCACCCACAGCAGTTGGCCCTTCATGCTCAAGTATCTTTTTATTCGAGTATGAGGATTCTGAAGTCCAAAATGGTGAGATAACGTCCCTGAGGTCACATGGGTCTAATGTGTTTGAGGAAAATGGTGAAAGTCTCTTGAAGGGTATGAATAATGGTGTTGGCAGGGTGGGCCAGGGACACAGTTCAATCCAAAGCAATCGCTGAGGAGCACTTGGATGGCCCCTAGTAGGCCCTGACCAGGACTGAGAGAGAGTGATGTTGGGGACTGCTGACTCACCTGCTTGGGGGCCCCTTGACACACTGCTGGGCTCCCTGTGCAAACCCAGGAGGCCTTCAGGTCACCCAGCATGCCTCACCATGTCCTGCCAGGCCCCTTTCCACCCCCTGGCCCCTTTTCCAGGATGACTGCGCCCCTCCTTTTCCCTCTGCTCACCTGACCCCCTGAATGCTCACTCGGGGGAGCCCCTCTGTGTTCCTCAGGAGAGTTGGCCATGCCTTGGTCCCACTGTGGCAGCTTGAATCAGTGATTATTTTCACGTGTGTGTCATCCCCTGCCGCTCTTCGCCGACAAGGCCTGGGAAACACTTTTGTGTTTTCAGCGCCTGCCCAGGCCCAGGCCTGTGGAAAGATCTCAAAGGAAGATTTCCTGGTGTATGAGCTTGCGGATCTGAGAAGTGACAAGTCCCGGGATAGATCATCATAAAAATAAAGCTGGGGATTCTACCAGGAATCCAACCAGAATGTCATAGCACCCAGAGAAGAAAGAGCATCCTGCTCAGTGGATTTTCACAAACTGGACAGACTCAGGAAAGCAGCGCCTAGATTCAGAACAGACGTTACCAGCCCCCCAGGACCCCCCGAGGCCCGTTTCTAGTTACTGTCCAAGTTCCATCTCCATACATTAGTCTGCCTGTTCTTGAGCTTTATATGAATTGAGTCAGAGAGTGGGTGCTCTTGTGTCTAGACTCTTTTACTCCCCTCTATGCTTGTGGGCTTTGTTTCTGTTGCTGCGTATTGTTTAGCTTGTGTATTCTCACTGTTGTATCATATTCCAGCATGTGAACATACCACAGCTAATTTGCCTGTTTCACCTGTTGCTAGGCACTCCAGTGGCCTCCAGCTGGTAGCTATTATGAATGAGGCAGTGCTGTATTCTGTGCTGTAAATGGCTTCCGAACATCTGTGCACATTTCGGCTGTGTTTGTACCTGGGAGTGGAGTCCTGGGTTATAAGGCATGCACACGGTCAGCTTCAGTAGAGGTGGAAGTATTGTCTAGTGTGGTGATGGAAAATAGACTGTGGGGGTCATGACGTTGCCAAGCCAAACTTGGGTCTGCTTGCGTACATACACGAAAACCAATGTACCGATTCTGGGTTGCGGTGAAGCCGAGTAAAGTGAAGTGAAAGTCGCTCAGCCGTGTCCAACTCTTTGCTACCCCATGGACTACGTAGCTATGCAGCCCACGGAATTCTCCAGGCCAGAATACTGGAGTGGGTAGCCTTCCCCCCTCCAGGGGATCAAGCCTGCATTGCAGATGGATTCTTTACCAGCTGATCACAAGGGAAGCCCACTCCAGTACTGGAGTAGGTAGCCTATCCCTTCTCCAGGGGTTCTTCCCGACCCAGCAATCGAGCTGGGGTCTCCTGCATTCCAAGTGGATTCTTTGCTAACTGAGCTGTCAGGGAAACAAAGTGATGAAGCAGGGTGTGGCGTTTATTACAGTTGCCAAGTAAGGCGTCCAGGAGGACTAGTGCCTAAAAGTCCCACCGTCCCCACAGGCCTGCAGGGAAAGGATTTTAAAGACAGTGTGAGGGAGGGGGCTTGTGGGGTGTGTGATCAGCTCAAAGACATTCTTCTGATTGGTTGGTGGTGAGGTAATTGGGCGTCACCATCACCAACCTTCTGGTTCCAGCCCATCTGGAATCTCCGTGCTTGTGGTCAACATGCAGTTAACATCTTCCACCTGGTGGGGGTTAAGTGTCTGCAGAGCAGCTCAAAGGACATGATTCAGAATATTATCTATAGACCTTGAGGAAGAACTAAAGGTCCTAGCATTTTTTTTTTTAATGGCTAAGCTATGATTATTTTATCTTGCTTGTGCATTTTCTCATTTCTCTGTTAAATTTACTCTTTGGAACTTGGGAAAGGCCTAGGAGGCTACAGTCTTTCTACAGACAAGAGGCAGGGGAGGAACATAGGAAGTTGGGTCTGTTCTGGGAAGGCCCCATAGGGTCCTGCTCGGTTTCAAAGAGGGATGGTGGCATCTGGAGTGAAGACGGGGAACTGGCAAACCTGTGTCAGAGACCATCAGCCAAGGGGCAGATCGCAGAAGCTGGGTCATGTCTGTGGGAAGAATCACATAGGGAACATCAGAGGATAAAGACCAGAGCTTTAGAATAGTTCCTTTGCTGGAATTGTTGGTCCGTGGGGGCTTCTTGGGCTTCTCTAGTGGCTCAGCAGTGTGAATTCTCCAGGCCAGAATACTGGAGTGGGTAGCCTTCCCCCCTCCAGGGGATCAAGCCTGCATTGCAGATGGATTCTTTACCAGCTGAGTCACAAGGGAAGCCCACTCCAGTACTGGAGTAGGTAGCCTATCCCTTCTCCAGGGGTTCTTCCCGACCCAGCAATCGAGCTGGGGTCTCCTGCATTCCAAGTGGATTCTTTGCTAACTGAGCTGTCAGGGAAACAAAGTGATGAAGCAGGGTGTGGCGTTTATTACAGTTGCCAAGTAAGGCGTCCAGGAGGACTAGTGCCTAAAAGTCCCACCGTCCCCACAGGCCTGCAGGGAAAGGATTTTAAAGACAGTGTGAGGGAGGGGGCTTGTGGGGTGTGTGATCAGCTCAAAGACATTCTTCTGATTGGTTGGTGGTGAGGTAATTGGGCGTCACCATCACCAACCTTCTGGTTCCAGCCCATCTGGAATCTCCGTGCTTGTGGTCAACATGCAGTTAACATCTTCCACCTGGTGGGGGTTAAGTGTCTGCAGAGCAGCTCAAAGGACATGATTCAGAATATTATCTATAGACCTTGAGGAAGAACTAAAGGTCCTAGCATTTTTTTTTTTAATGGCTAAGCTATGATTATTTTATCTTGCTTGTGCATTTTCTCATTTCTCTGTTAAATTTACTCTTTGGAACTTGGGAAAGGCCTAGGAGGCTACAGTCTTTCTACAGACAAGAGGCAGGGGAGGAACATAGGAAGTTGGGTCTGTTCTGGGAAGGCCCCATAGGGTCCTGCTCGGTTTCAAAGAGGGATGGTGGCATCTGGAGTGAAGACGGGGAACTGGCAAACCTGTGTCAGAGACCATCAGCCAAGGGGCAGATCGCAGAAGCTGGGTCATGTCTGTGGGAAGAATCACATAGGGAACATCAGAGGATAAAGACCAGAGCTTTAGAATAGTTCCTTTGCTGGAATTGTTGGTCCGTGGGGGCTTCTTGGGCTTCTCTAGTGGCTCAGCAGTGAAGAGTCCACTTATGATCAAGGAGATACCTTGGTCAAGAAGATCCTCCAAACAAGAAAATGGCATCCCACTCCAGTATTCTTGCTTGGAGAATCCCATGGACAGAGGAGCCTGGTGGGCTCCAGTCCCTGGGGTCACAAGAATCAGACAAGACTGGAGCAACTAAACCACCGCCGTGGGGGCTTCTTGATGCCGCCTGATTTCAGGGTGTGGGGGTGTGGGGCTTAATTCCAAAGGAAGTCGGCCTCCCAGCAGACCTTCCTGCATGCCTGGCTCCACAGAGTCCCTGCCTGGTGAGATGCCCCACCATCAGACTGGCGGTGCTGGGGGCAGCTCGCCAGTGCAGGGGCTTTGAGGAGAGAGCCACGGGCTGGCGCGGCAGAGCCCTGGGATGCCCTGCACCCGACCACACAGGTCTGCCAAACACTGTCGAAGTGAGGGCCTGTGCCTGGGGGGGCCAGGGTCCCCCTGACTCGCACACGCTGTGCACACCCGCTGGGACCCTTCAGCGGCTCCTCCAGTGTCCAGGCTGCTCAAGGGGACAGGGCTCTGCCATCCTCTCTGGGACTGGGCCTTCTGCCCACTTGTTCCGTGTCCTGGCTGGGCAAATAACACCCCTCTTTCATCCTCCATGTCTTCCAGAATGGCAGCAAAGACATCTCTCTGGACATGCTGGGCACAGATATCTGGGCTGCAAACACCTTCGATTCCTTCAGGTGAGCTCCTCTTCCTCTTGTGTGTGTGACTCCAGCTGGGACCTCAGCTTCCTGGTCCTTAGTCCCTGAGGGACCCTTTGGGGGCCAAGTTCATGTTGAGAGTTCATTGCCCTAGAAGTGGAGGGAAGTGAAGTAGAGAGGATGAGGCTGGAGGAAGGAGGTGAGAGAGAGAAGGAAGGAGACAGCTGGGGTGGGGTCCAAGGGAAGGAGAGGAGGAGATGAGAAGATGCAAAGAGAAGAGTGTGAAAGGGAGAGACAGGTGCCCCCAGTCTGACCCCAACGAGAGGGGGTGGGGTGCTGGGGAGGTGGAGGACAGGGAGTGGCAGCGGGGCGCGTTCGACAAGCTGGGGTGGAGCGGGGGCCGCCCCGGGGAGAGGCCGGAGGAAAGGAGGGACTCTCGGTGCTTCCAGCTCTCGGAGGTTTCTGACGGCCAGGCTGCAAGGCCAGGCGTGGGCCAGACTTCCCGAGGACGTGGGCTCGGTGCCCCTGAAGGGTTTGCTGATGAGCACCTGTCATGGTGTCCGTCCCTTTTGGGAGTGACAGCTCAGGCCACAGATGACCCTTTAGCTCAGCTGTGCCCCCGGCCGCGGAGCTGGTCAACTCTGGGTGTGCTCCAGGAGCACCCTGGCTCCGGCTTGCTCAGCACAAAGTGCCATCGGTCTCCCCCGGGACCGGTACTTGGGGGACTTAGCCCCCTGCTTCCCCACTGACAGACTCAACCCCAGACTTTCCGGTGTTTCAGGGGCACCACTGAGAGCGGGTCAGGCCCACACTTGTGTGTTTTATAGGTATCCATTATCTCAGAGCAGGGTTAAAGAAGGGGAAGGCTTCGTAGGCAGGCCCCTGCCCCATGATCCGTGAGCACAGGGCTGACGTGCCAGGCTCCGTTCCGAGTGAGGGGTCCCCGCCTGGCCCTGCCTGTGGCCGATGGGCACCTCCCCTTCCTGCCCACCCCTTTCTAAGCTGCTGCTCCACCTGGGGCCTCCCCCAGGGTGTCCCCTGGGGCGTCTCATCTCCATCACTAACGGGACTCGTCCCCTTTCTCGCCCTCTAGTGGTGCCACCTGGGACCTGCAGCCTGAAAAGCTGGACTTCACCCAGTTTCACCGGAAGCTTCGACACACGCCCAAGCAGCCCCTGCCACACATCGACCGGGAAGGGTAAGCGGCAGCCAGGGGCTCTCACAGAGTGGCCAGTGAGGAGGGGGACAGCTGTGTCCCTCCGGGAGCTGGGAGGTGAAGGGGCTTTTCCCCTGCAGGCTGATGCCGAGAGAGGCTCACTGGTTCAGACCTGCAGGTACACTGGCCTCTCCCTGGAGGCCCCGCACCCTTCACTGCCCAGCCCCTGTGAGCCATACTGCCTGCCCGCCTTCCTGCCCTCTCACAGTGACCCTGCTTGGCCGTGGTCCAGCGCAGCAGCTGAGACTCGCTGATGGGAGCGGAGATCGATGGGTCCACCCCCAGGATCTCAGGTCCAGGAGGTCTGGTGGGTGAGGCCTGGGGGGTTGCATGTCTGATGAGTCCTCAGGAAACGCTGCTGCTGCTCCCCCAGGGCCTGCTCTAAGAGCCTCTGCGGTCCCTGCTGCTTTTCCTCGGGGTCTCCTTTTACTTGGTTCATGCATCACTCTTCACTTCCTCTTTGAGAGATGGTTTCAGGGACTTCCTGGGCGGTCCAGTGGTTAGCACTCTGTGCTTCCTCTGCAGGTGAAACGAGTTAGATCCCTGGTCCAGGACTTAAGATCCTGCGTGCTGTATGTTTCGGCCAAAAAAAAAAAAAAAAAAAAAAGATGGTGTCAGGGCCTGGGCTGACTCTGGACAGGAAAGTGACTCCAGATAGACATGGGGCGGGGGGTGGTGGTGTGTGAGACAGATGGTTGCTTTTCTTCCTTACTTTTAAAATAATTTTTGTTGTTGTTCCATCACTCAGTCGTGTCCAACTCTTTGCAACCCCATGGACTGTAGCACGCTAGGTTTCCATCTCCTTCACCATCTCTCATAATTTGCTCAAACTCATGTCCATTGAGTCAGTGCTGCTGACTTAAAATTCACATAACATAATATTAACACTTTGAAGGTATTCAATTCAGTGGCATTTAGTACACTGGTGATGCTGTGTAACCACCACCTCTCTCTAGTTCCCAAAATAGATGGTAATCCTATGTTTGAACTTTCTGAGGAACAGCTAAAATGTTTTCCACAGCAGCTGAATGTTTCACATTGCCAGCAGCAACGTGCAGGGGATCCCATTTCTCCACGTCCTCACAAACACTTGCTGTTTTCCATTTTTTTGAAGTCTACTCATGGCTTTTTATTTTTTCCTTCCAGTCCTTATCCATCCACCCTTGTCTCCCTGTCACTTCAGATCTAAATATAAGTGACATTCTGGGCTACATTCCCGCATCTCACCTGTCCCGCCGCTAACTCTGCCCACCCCACCCACCCTGAGTGGTCAGCCCCCTCTTGGCAGTGGTCTCCCTGCAGTGTCAGTGACAAAACCTGAGAGGGAGACGCTCACATCCTTATTTCAGAGATGGAACGCAGCTCAGAGACGCACAGTAACCTGCCCAGGAACAGAACTGTGATTTAAGACCTTCTGATACCATCCAGTGCTCAGGCTCAAGGATACCAGAGTCTCCTTGAGTCAGCTTGATCCCCTTAACTTTTTATGTAAGATGACACACATGTGCATATTTCGGGGGGCAGAGGCTCAGACACTCATATCGGACTTTCCCAGGGGACCCCGTTTTCTTCCCTGTCTTGCCCCTGCTTGTGTGGTTTCTATACAAACTTTTGGGATGATTTTTGGGGATGGAGAGAGGAGGTGCCCTTGAACACAGAGGCATCCTGTTAGGAGGAGATAGTGCCAAGCAGAGACCCAACCACGGGGCTTCCTCGACCCTGCTTCACTCACGGCTATCCATCTGCTCACCCGCTCACTGTCCCCTCCGTCCTCACCGTCGGCAGTGCCGGGGGCACTTCCTCTTGAGCTGCTGGACTGCACAGGGCTGGGCCCTCCAGGCTTCTGAGTTTAGGAAAGCTGACCTTTCTTCAGCTTAAGTTGGCTTAAAGCTCAACATTCAGAAAACGAAGATCATGGCATCCGGTCCCATCACTTCATAGCAAGTAGATGAGGAAACAGTGGAAATGGCGAGAGACTATTTTTGGGGGGGCTCCAAAATCACTGCAGATGATGACTGCAGCCATGAAAGCAAAAGACGCTCACTCCTTGGAAGGAAAGTTATGACCAACCTAGACAGTATTTTAAAAAGCAGAGACATTACTTTGCCAACAAAGGTCGGTCTAGTTAAGGCTATGGTTTTTCCAGTAGTCATGTATGGATGTGAGAATTGGACTATAAAGAAAGCTGAGCACCGAAGAATTGATGCTTTTGAACTGTGGTGTTGGAGAAGACTCTTGAGAGTCCTTTGGACTACAAGGAGATCCAACCAGTCCATCTTAAAGGAGATCAGTCTTGGATGTTCATTGGAAGGGCTGATGCTGAAGCTGAAACTCCAGTACTTTGGCCACCTGATGCAGAGAGCTGACTCACTGGGAAAGTCCCTGATGCTGGGAGGGATTGGGGGCAGGAGGAGAAGGGGACGACAGAGGATGAGATGGTTGGATGGCATCACTGACTCAATGGACATGAGTTTGGGTAGGCTTCGCAAGTTGGTGATGGACAGGGAGGCCTGGCGTGCTGCAACTCACGGGGTTACAAAGAGCTGGACATGACTGAGCGACTGACCTGAACTGACCTTTGTCCAGGTCAAGTTCAGAGCTGTTTTTCTGCAGAAGTTATGCTCCTGCCTTCCCTGAAGTGGGGGCCTGCCAGAGCTTGCCGTGTGCCTTGGGAAGGGAAGGAGTAGTCTGCACCTCTGAAGGCTTGTCACAAGGCTGGCTGATTCCCCAGATGGTGAGGAGCACACACAGTACGCCATACAGTCCCTTCCCAGAAGTGTTTTTATCCACTCTACTGTTAAAAGGAGACATGAGCCTATTCATAATTGAGACTGTGCGTACGTACACACTCAGAGTACACAGTGTAAACTAAGAGCCAGGTGCGAGTTAAAGAAAGTAAATGCAGAGCGGGGCAGAGAAGCCAGCGGTGGAGGGGGGCTGAGGCACAGTCTGGGAAGGCTTCCGAGAGAGGTGGCGTTTCCCTGGGGCGCGCCCATCTCTCCTCTTTCCCCTGGGAGCACATGGATGGTGAAACCGCTGGGGAAACTGAGGTCCAGAGGACAGAAGTGATGACGCTGCCTCATGGACTGAGGCTGTCTAGTGGGGATCGAGTGGTGAAGCCAGGTTTTCTGAAGGTGTCTGCACCAGTTCATGCAAATTAACATCCTAACAAAATACAGTTTGGCAGCAGTAACAAATGACTGTCCAGGGAGAGAAAGTTTCCCCTATGGCTGAGGGCCCTTGTCCCTTCTGGATCTGGAGGAACTGGCCACACCCTCTCATCACCAGGCTTACTCACTGGGAGGAGCCGCCCAGATTTGCTGACAATCTCCCCACCCCTCACCAGACATCTGGTGTGTGTGTGTGAGACAAACCGTGTGTGTGTGTGTGAGTGAGAGAGAGAGAGACATCTCTGTGTGTGTGTGAGACACCTGGTGTGTGTGTATGTGTGTGACACCTGGGGTGTGTATGTGTGACACCTGGGGTGTGTGTGTGTGACACCTGGGGGGGGTGTGGGTGTGTGTGCATGCACCCTCTGTCGTGTCTAACTCTTTGGCTCCATGTACTGTAGCCCACCAGGCTCCTCTGTCCATGGGATTTCCCAGGCAAGGATACTGGAGTGAGTTGCCATTTCCTCCTCAAGGGGATCTTCCTGATCCAGGGAGCAAACCCGCGTCTCTTGGGTCTCCGGCGGATTCTTTACCACTGGCTCCCTGGCCAAATCCCATCTCTCTTAGGGGCCTGAGGAGTTTGGGTGCAGCGCCCTGTGGCCACCTTGTGGCTGAGCCAGGAGCTGTGTTCCCCTTTAGGGTCTGGCAGTACTGGGCTGCCCTTGGCAGACCCAGCCTCTGAACAGCCCTAGGAAGCAGGGTACCACCCAGTTGCCAAGGCTTCCCGCAGCCCGCGTTTCCATGGAGGGACAGAAATCAGAGAAGGCCGTTGCCTTGGAAACCCTGTTGGCAGCAGTGACTCAGCGGGTCTGTAGCCACCTTAAGACCTCCTCCAACCTGCCTGGCCCTCCAGGGAGTTCTGAGCCCCAGACCTAGGGAGACAGCAGCCCTCCCTACCGATGGACCCTAGAGGCTGCTGAGGTGAGAATAAAGGGCCCAGGCAAGCTAGGCAAGTGTCTGCGGGGGGCTGGAGTCTGAGGTGCGGTCCCTGTGCACGTGACCTGGGGGTGGGGGAGTCAGCCGTTCCGCC
This sequence comes from Madoqua kirkii, assembly GCA_006408675.1. Taxonomy (NCBI): domain Eukaryota; kingdom Metazoa; phylum Chordata; class Mammalia; order Artiodactyla; family Bovidae; genus Madoqua; species Madoqua kirkii. Next base: position 86,934 of record SJYC01059242.1, read on the forward strand.
GGCCAGAGTCTCTGCTTCCCTCCTTCCGCGCTGCCAGGACTCACAGGGAACACGGGTGACTTCAAGCAGTCGGTTCCTTTGCGGGCCAGCCTCTTTCTACCAGGCAGATTTGTTAGCTGAAAGGCGTTTCCAGACCGCTCTCCAGCTCTGCAGTCCTGCACCATCACCACTAGGGTGGGGCCGGAAGGGGCGAGAAAGTCCCCTTACACCCCTCTCCCACCCCAGCCGCACCGGCGGAACCCGGAGCGGGCCCTGCAATTCCTCGTGCCCCTGGGCCCCACGCTTGCCCCCCATCACCTTCCGCTAGAACCCGGGCCTCCTTGCTGGCTGCGCGGTGTTTCGCTCCAGGCCTCTGCCTGGGACGTTCTCCCAGATGCTCTGCTGGGCCAGCTCCTCTCCAGCTCCTCTCCCTCCGCCCTGGGGCCGCTCTGGGTGCTGCTCTTCTGAGCTCCGCCGCGCTCACCCTGCTCTTGCTGCCGGCCTGTGACCCCGAGGGCCCAGCCCGAGACAGATCCCCCAAGGACAGACGCCTGTGTTGAAGGGGGCGTCGATGATACCCCCGCCCCGACTCCCTGACCTCCCCCAAGCCCTGCTGGGTTTTGCAGCCACCCCTGGTTTCTCTTGGGGATCCAGGGCTCCTCAGGACATAGGACTTTGGGCTGCAGTCCATGGGGTCGCAGAGTCGGACAGGACTGAGCGATGTCGCTTCGCTTCGCTTATCTCGTGCTGCCCCCTGCTGGTGCTCAGGCTCAGCGCCCTCTTAGTCCAAGTTGAGGATTCCTGTGAGCAGGAACCACGTGGGATTTATTTTCCACGACCCCAAGAAAGGTCGGCAGATCCCCAAACACAAGAGATTCTGTGAAAACATATGATGAAATAAACTGATTACTCTGAAATTTGAGGGTTGCATTAACTGCAGCTGGAAAATGCTGCCACCAGCCCGTTGGGCAGCTCTTGCCACACCTGGGCTAATAATAATACGTTTCTCTGGTGGCTCAGTGGTGGTAAAGAACCCGCCTGCCAATACAGAAGGTTTGGGTTCGATCCCTGGGTGGGGAGGATCTCCTGGGGAAGGAAACAGCAACCCACTCCAGTATCCTTACCTGGGAAATCTCATGGACAGAGGAGCTTGCTGGGCTACAGTCTGCCGGGTTGCAAAGAGTCAGACACGACTGTGAGAAAATAACCGCAGAAGTAGTGACTAATGCTCACTATGCTCTGAGCACACACCAGTCCCATTCTAACTGCTTGCCGCCCATCGCCTAAACTCAGCTCAGCTTCAGGAGGCAAGAACTGCTGTTATTTTCACTTCAAAGGATGATACACTGGCACAAAAATCGAGTAACTTGCATGAGCTGTGTTGGCTCTAGAATCTGAGCTGTTGTTAGTCACTGCGCTGCTGCTCAGCCCCGGTAACGATATAACAATGACAGTAATAGTGGGAGCAGCATTCCTAGCAGCACTAATATTTTTACTGTGTTATTTTATTATAATTTTACTTAATTATTGCCTGTATTTACTGTTACAGTATATTCTCTACATGTACATTTGTAATAGTGTTTACTGTATGCTGGGCACAGTTCTAAGCACTTCAGTATATTAACTAATTTAATCCTCCAACTGCCATATGATGTTCAGGTCAGTTCAGTTGCTCAGTCGTGTCCGACTCTTTGTGACTCCATGAATCGCGGCACACCAGGCCTCCCTGTCCATCACCAACTCCCGGAGTTCACTTAGACTCACGTCCATCGAGTCTGTGATGCCATCCAGCCATCTCATCCTCTGTCGCCCCATTCTCCTCCTGCCCCCAATCCCTCCCAGCATCAGAGTCTTTTCCAATGAGTCAACTCTTTGCATGAGGTGGCCAAAGTATTGGAGTTTCAGCTTTAGCATCATTCCTTCCAAAGAACATCCAGGGCTGATCTCCTTCAGAATGGACTAGTTGAATCTCCTTACAGTCCAAGGGACTCTCAAGAGTCTTCTCCAACACCACATTTCAAAAGCATCAATTCCTTGGTGCTCAGCTTTCTTCACAGTCCAACTCTCACATCCATACATGACTACTGGAAAAACCATAGCCTTGACTAGACGGACCTTTGTTGGCAAAATAATGTCTCTGCTTTTCAATATGCTATCTAGGTTGGTCATAACTTTCCTTCCAAGGAGTAAGCATCTTTTAATTTCATGGCTGCAGTCACTATCTGCAGTGATTTTGGAGCCCCCCAAAAATAAAGTCTGACACTGTTTCCACTGTTAACCCATCTATTTGCCATGAAGTGATGGGACCAGATGCCATGACCTTCGTTTTCTGAATCTTGAGCTTTATTTAAGCCAACTTTTTCACTCTTCTCTTTCACTTTCATCAAGAGGCTCTTTAGTTCTTCTTTGCTTTCAGTCATAAGCGTGGTGTCATCTGCATATCTGAAGTTATTGATATTTCTCCCGGCAATCTTGATTCCAGCTTGTGCTTCTTCTAGCCCAGCGTTTCTCATGATGTACTCTGCATATAAGTTAAATAAGCAGGGTGACAATATACAGCCTTGACGTACTCCTTTTCCTATTTGAAACCAGTCTGTTGTTCCATGTCCAGTTCTAACTGTTGCTTCCTGACCTGCATATAGGTTTCTCAAGAGGCAGGTCAGGTGGTCTGATATTCCCATCTCTTTCAGAATTTTCCACAGTTTCTTGTGATCCACACAGTCAAAGGCTTTGGCATAGTCAATAAAGCAGAAATAGATGTTTTTCTGAAACTCTCTTGCTTTTTCGATCTCTGGTTCCTCTGCCTTTTCGAAAACCAGCTTGAACATCTGAAAGTTCATGGTTCACGTATTGCTGAAGCCTGGCTTGGAGAATTTTGAGCGTTACTTTACTAGCGTGTGAGATGAGTGCAATTGTGTGGTAGTTTGAGCATTCTTTGGCATTGCCTTTCTTTGGGATTGGAATGAAAACGCCTTTTACAGTCCTGTGGCCACTGCTGAGTTTTCTAGATTTGCTGGCATACTGAGTGCAGCACTTTCACAACATCTTTCAGGATTTAGTAATTATGCCCATTTTACTAATGATAAAACTTAGGTACAGAGAGAGACAGTGTCTTGTGCAGCATTTCCCAGTTAGTAAGCGATGCTGTTGGGGCTTCAACTCCTGAAGTCCGGTTCCAGAGTCTACACCTGACGGGGAAGACATGGACATATGCCAATGAATCTGGGCCAGCACCTCTAGCCTGGAGGTGTGCCCACCCACAGCAGACGTGCAGACAAACCGGGATAGCTGGACTGGCCCAGAGGCAGGCCCAGGAGGGAGGAAGCCGAATGGGGGCCTGTGTGACCTCAAGAAAGTTGCTCAGTCTCTTTGTTCACTTGCTTTCCCGTCGGTGTAACTGGGCAGGGTGATGGGCTTTGCAGGATCTGGGATGCACATACACTTTGGGGCGTTCATCGGCAAGGAGTTCAGCATCTTTGTCTGGAAAGATCGAGGGGAACTCTGGTACCCTTCACCTCCCTAGGGGTGGGACGTCATGTTAGTGCCCCCACCCCACCCCCAGGCCCCACATTCTTGCCTGCATCCAGTCCTTTGTCCTCAAGGAAGGTCTATATCCCCAGGCCTGAGGGAGGAGGGTGCCATCTCCTCCAGGTGGGATAGGGCTGGTTCTGCAGACTTGAGCAGGGCGAGACCGGGCCTCTCCCGCTCATCTCTGCTCTTCCTCCTTGCTGGGCTGGGACGGATGCTTGAGTGAGCTGCCCTTTCAATGCCTTTATGTCTTTTCTGGCCCAGGTGTGGAAAAGGGAAGCTGGAAGATGGGGACGGAATCAACCTGAACGACATCGAGAAGGTCCTCCCGGCCTGGCAGGTAGGTGCAGGGGCAGCGTCTCCTACAGCCCTCCCCCACCCTCAGCCTGGACAGGGCCAGCCATGGCCGCTGGCCGTGGCTCTCGCAGGGTATAGCTGGATGTGCTGCAACGGTAGGTGGGCCAGGTTGGGTACCCACCTTGGTACAGAGTGTCCCATGGGGATGTGTATGTGACAGCATGCACTCAGATGCTGGGGGAGGATGGATGAAATGGCCAGTGCCCTGCAGCCCAGCAAACTGGAAAGTTTTTGTCCCTTGACCCGAAACCTCTGAGGTGAGGCAAACTGCAGTGTTCTGGTGGAACTGGCAGTGCTGCATCGGTTTCCAGTGTGGTCGGGGCTATTTTTAGATCTCTGAACAGTGGACTTGTCCTACCAGCCTCCAGGTGTCTGCTGCACTTGCTGATTTTGTCATTGATTGGACTCCTTTTCCTGAATGGGTCTAGGCTCCGGAACAAAAGGACTCACTCGGCACAGACAGTGAATCCAGGTCCCTAGAGGCTTCTGGTGCTGGGCTTTGGGCAGACACAGTAGGAGTGTAGCTGCTTCTGGGAAAGAGGCGAGACCTCTTGCAGAGAAGAGGAGGAGCCGGGTGGCCGGGCTCCGTGGTGGCCTGCCATGCACGCGCCATGCTGCCCCTCCTGCTCCCTTCTGAGTCAGTCTTGGTATGTCACCTGCATCTGTTCTTCTCTCCCTTCTCCCTTTGATTCTTTCCCACTTTGTTGCTGAGTGATTATGGGCTTCATAACGGGAGGCGATAGAATGTATAGTCAAGGCCTCAGCAATCTGATTAAGATGTGACTTGGGCTCGTTTTTCCTTGTGTTTTTATCAGTTCAGTCCAGTCGCTCAGTCGTGTCCGACTCTTTGCGACCCCATGGACTGCAGCATGCCAGGCTCCCCATGTCCATCACCAACTCACCAACGCCCAGAGCTGACTCAAACTCATGTCCACTGAGTCGGTGATGCCATCCAACCATCTCGTCCTCTGTCGTCCCCTTCTCCTCCTGCCTTCAATCATTCCTCAGCTTCGGGGTCTTTTCAAATCACTCGGGCTTTATTGAGCTTCTTGAATCTGTAGGTACATAGCATTCATCAAATTTGGAAACATTTCAGCCATTCTTCTCCTCACTCCCACTGGAACCCACCCACCTGCTATAATTCCAATTATATGCATGGTATGCTTCTTCATATTTTCCCGTGGCTCACCAAAACTCTGCTTATATTTTTTAATGTGTCACGCTATTTCAGATTCATTTGTTTGTTTATGGCTGCTGGGTCTTCACTGTTGTGAAAGCACAGGCTTTCTCTAGTTGTGGTGGGGGTGGCCGCTCTCTACTTGCAGTGCTGCTGCACACGGGGTCTAGAGCATGGGCTCAGTGGAGTCGTGGTGCGTGCCTTTGGTTACCCCCAGCATGTGGGATCTTCTGGACCAGGAATTGGACCCATGTCCCCTGCTTTGGCAGATGGATTCTTTGGGGTTTTTTTTTTTTTTTGCCTTTTTAAAAAATTTAAATTTATTTATTTTAACTGGAGGCTAATTACTTTACAATATTGTATTGGTTCTGCCACACATCAACATGAATCCACCACGGGCGTACAGATGTTCCCCGTCCTGAACCCCTCTCCCACCTCCCTCCCCATACCACCCCTCCGGGTCATCCCAGTGCACCAGCCCTGCCAGATGGATTCTTAACCACTGGACCAACAGAGACTTTGTGCACGTAGTTTTTAGTCTTTTTCTCTGTTTCATTTTGGAGAGTTTCTATTGCTCTGTCTTCAAGTTCACTAAGTTTTTCTTGTAGTGTCTGATCTACTGTTTATCCTGTCCTCTGTATGTTTCATTTCAGACATTATATGGGTCATCTCTGGAAGTTCAGTGTGGGTTTTTCTGTATTTATCTTTTATTTCTGTCCTCTTCATGCTCATGCATCCTTGTATCTTCTTGGACATATGGAATATTTGATTGTAGCTGTTTTAATATCCTCTACTAATTCTGCCATCCATGATGTTTCATAGTCTGTTTCTGTTAATTGATTTTTCTCTTGAGTATGGGGCTAGTTTTCCTTACATGCTTGGTAATTTTATATTAGATGCAATATACTAGGAATTTCATATTGTTGGGTATTGGACATTATTATTATTATTTGTTAAAATATTTTGACCTTTATTCCAGAATACAGTTCGATAGAATAGAGTTTGATCCTTTAAAGACTTGCTTTCTAAGCTTTGTTAGGTGTGAAACCTTTCAAGCAGATTTTGCTCAGGCAATAGTCTTCTGAAGTTGCCACTTCGTGCCTTATGTCCTAGGAGTTATTTCCACCATGTTAGCTGGGAATACAGACTCCTTCCAGCTACATCTGATCTTAGGAGATTATTCTGTCAATTAACTGCAGATAGCTTTTTACCAGCCCTGGAAGTTCCCTCACACACATGTGAAATTTGTGCTTAGCTAAAGACTCAAGTGCTTACAATTTCTGGATTTTGCTCTGTGGTCAGTTTTATCCTCTCTGGTTCTCTGCCTTCCAAATTCTGGTGGCCTTGCACTCCCTGAATTTTGAACTCGTCCCCTTAACTTATTGAGACTGTGGAACTCTGTTTGGACTCCTCCCTGCCTAGTAGACTGGAAACTCTCCAGGCACCAGACTGGGGCACGCATGGGGTTACCTCATTATAAAGGAAAGTGTGGTGACTTTACGCTGGAGAAACCTGTCGGGCTCCAGCCTGACCAGGCGATCAGAATTAGCATCATTAGTGTGGGATGGGCGGACACCTTGTGCCCCTGACGTGCTGCACAGAGAAAGCCCAGCATCATTCCTGGGGTTTTCCTGCCAAGAAAATACAGCCTGCGTCTGGTCCCGAGGAACCAAATAGAAGGGCCATCCTTTAAAACTGCTTGGATATGAAAGACAGAGAAAGACTGAGGGGTCTTCAAGAATAGAGGGAATTGAAGCGGCAGACACCAAAATGCAATGTGTGTTCCTTTCTGAGATCCTGGACCAAATCGAAATAGAGACCTTGTTGGACAGCGGAAGAATGTGAATTGGGGTCTGTGACAGTACTGTTTCTTAGATAGAAGTGTCCTGACTTAGGGGGCCATATGGCCATTGGATGGATGAGTGTTTCTGAGAAACACTCACTGTGATAATTTGAGGGATATGTGATCTCATGTCTGCAATATGTCCTTGAATGGTTTAGAAAGAGATGAGTCATGATGAGTATGTGGATCCACAGATAGTAGGAGGGAGCAGACGTGGTGTGGTCTTAGCAGACGGGGAGTCCGAGTGAGGAGGATGGGGATGGGGTGGGGATCTCTGTGTACTGATTTTGCTCAGCCTAAGACTGAGTCACCTTCCTGTGTTTGAAAGAGAACTAATGAGTAGGGCCTAGGACGTGGTGTGTAGGTCAGAGGCACAGAGTATCCGCTAACGAAATTCCCTCTGCACTAATGAAATGTACTCTGGTGGATCTGTACTCAATTCTCATGGTTAATATAAAGCTAACCCTGGTGCCAAAGACAAAAGGTAAAATACTCAGAAATCGCTGCTTTATTACTCTGTTCCTAAATGCCAACAGTGCCCATTATTGTAGAAAAAAATACATTTTCAAGGCACTGGTGTAGGTGAGGAGCACCCCCTGCCCTGCGAGAGGTGTTGACCACTCAGTGGCCTTTGAGCCAGAGGCCTGGGGCATCCTGGAAGTTGCAGGTGTGACCGCACCTCCTGCTGGGGGCTGTTTGCCAGCTCCTTGGAGAGCGGAGTGGAGGGCCTTGCAGTCCTCCTAGAACGGAGAGGAGAGCTGGGTGCTTAGTGGGGAAGGGAGGTGCAGAGGACGCAGAGGCGAAGGGCTTGGTGCCTGGACCTCATGGAATCCTGGCCACGCCACTGAGTGGCCGAGGAGCCGGGCTGGTTACTTCGCCTGCTCTGCCTGTTGGCTCCTGTTTACAACAGGAGGATGAGAGTGGGCCTCCGGGGGTGGTCCACGAGGTGGAGCGCATGAATTCACAGGAAGCGCTGGCGGCACTGCCTGGCTGTGGGAGGGCCTCCTCTGCTGGTGGACGGGCTGTGGGCCCCCCCTTTGTTAGGAGGTGGGAGAGGGAACAATTTCCTGTCCCCCCACCCAGCGTGTGCATTTGTCCTGGGTGGCCTGCCACGGAGAGCGGGCACATTGCATCAGAGGTCACGAGACTCACTTTCGAAGCGTCCGCCACAGACGTGCCACATGTGACCTTTCCTCCGTGGGCCTTGGTTTACTCACCAGTAAAATGACACAGTTGGATTAGATCAGAGGTTTGCAAACTGTAAAGCTCTGGGGTTTTCCAGAGCTGTCTCAGGGGCTCTGCTGGTCGGGGGAGTGGGGCAGCTGAAGAAGCAGGCTTCAAGGGACCCCCGCTCAGCCCCACCCAGAACAGCTCTGCCGTCTCTAAGAGAGTTTTCTGTGAATGGTTTCATTTGAAGAAATGGCTCCCTACTAAGCAGATTTTAAAAATCATCAGACCAAGGCCTCACTCAGGTTTCATATCCTAGGCTTTGCCCTCTTTCAGGAACAATCCATCAGCTAGCATTCTTGGTCTCCAGGGCCCTTGTGGGACATAAGCCCTTAGAAGTGCTGGGGTGGAGGTCTTCACCTCTCGTCTCCACTGCGAGTCACGATCCACACAGTGGATGGGCTTTGATACTTGGAACTTACGTACACCACACACACACACACACACACACATCACCCACACACACCATACACCACACATATCACCCACACCATACACCACAACTTATCTGTACCACACACACACACACACACACCATACACCACACACATCACCCACGCCACATACCACAACTTACCTATGCCACACACACACACACACACACACATCACCCACACCACACACCACAACTTACCTACGCCATACACACATACCATACACTGCACACATCACCCACGCCACACACACCCTGAACCTGCTTTGCCTCCAGGAAACCACCAATATTTAAGTCTCGAAGAGGCTGTCTGGGTCTTACCCTAGATCCAGTGTATTAGTTATCTTTTGAAAGGGAAAGTGTTAGTCGGTCAGTCATGTCGGACTCTTTGTGACCCCATGGACTGTAGACCATCATGCTCCTCTGTTCATGGAATTCTTCAGTCAAGAATACTGGAGTGGGTTGTCATTCTCTTCTCCAGGGGATCTTCCCAATCCAGGGATTGAACTTGAGTCTGCTGCATTGCAGGCAGATTCTTTACCATTTGAGTCACCAGGGAAACCAAGTTATCTACTGCTGTGTAATCAATTCAGTTCAGTCCAGTCACTCAGCTGTGTCCGACTCTTTGCGACCCCATGGACTGCAGCATGCCAGACCTCCCTGTCCATCATGAACTCCCTGAGCTTACTCAAACTCATATCCATCAAGTCAGTGATACCATCCAACCATCTCATTCTCTGTCATCCTCTTCTCCTCCCACCTTCAATCTTTCCCAGCATCAGGCAGGGTCTTTTCCAATGAGTCAGGTCTTCGCATCAGGTGGCCAAAGTGTTGGAGTTTCAGTTTCAGCGTCAGTCCTTCCAATGAATATTCAGGACTGATTTCCTTTAAGATAGACTGGTTGGATCTTCTTGCAGTCCAAGGGGAGTCATCTCCAACACTACAGTTCAAAAATATCAATTCTTCAGCACTCAGCTTTCCTTATGGTCCAACTCTCATATCCATACATGACTACTGGAAAAACCATAGCTTTGACTAGACGGACCTTTGTTGGCAAAGTAATGTCTCTGCTTTTTAATATTCTGTCTAGGTTGGTTATAACTTTCCTTCTAAGGAGTATGCGTCTTTTAATTTCATGGCTGCAGTCACCATCTGCAATGATTTTGGAGCCCAAAAAAATAAAGTCTCTCACTGTTTCCACTATTTGCCATTAAGTGATGGGGCCAGATGCCATGATCTTCGTTTTCTGAATATTGAGTTTTAAGCCAGCTTTTTCACTCTTCTCTTTCACTTTCATCAAGAAGCTCTAGTTCTTCTTTGCTTTCTGCCATAAGGATGGTGTCATCTGCATGTCTGTGGTTATTGATATTTCTCCTGACACTCTTGAATCTGGCATGTGCTTCATCCAGCCCAGCATTTCTCATGATGTACTCTGCCTATCAGTTAAACAGCAGGGTGACAATAGACAGCCTTGACATACTCCTTTCCCAATTTGGAACTAGTCTGTTGTTCCATGTCCAGTTCTAACTGTTGCTTCCTGACCTGCATGCAGATTTCTCAGGAGGCAGGTCAGGTGGTCTGGTATTCCCATCTTTTTAAGAATTTTCCACAGTTTCTTGTGATCCACACAGTCAAAGGCTTGGCATAGTCAATAAAGCAGAAGTAGATGTTTTTCTGGAACTCTCTTGCTTTTTCCATGATCCATCGGATGTTGGCAATTTGATCTCTGGTTCCTCTGCCTTTTCTAAAACCAGCTTGAACATCTGGAAGTTCACGGTTCATGTACTGTTGAAGCCTGGCTTGGAGAATTTTGAGCATTACTTTACTAGCATGTGAGATGAGTGCAATTGTGCGGTAGTTTGAGCGTTCTTTGGCAATGCCTTTCTTTGGGATTGGAATGAAAACTGACCTTTTCCAGTCCTGTGGCCACTGCTGAGTTTTCTAGATTTTGCTGGTTCCACGCATGCACTGCCTCACTCCTGTCTCTTATACACATCTTGATCCATCGGATGTTGGCAATTTGATCTCTGGTTCCTCTGCCTTTTCTAAAACCAGCTTGAACATCTGGAAGTTCACGGTTCATGTACTGTTGAAGCCTGGCTTGGAGAATTTTGAGCATTACTTTACTAGCATGTGAGATGAGTGCAATTGTGCGGTAGTTTGAGCGTTCTTTGGCAATGCCTTTCTTTGGGATTGGAATGAAAACTGACCTTTTCCAGTCCTGTGGCCACTGCTGAGTTTTCTAGATTTTGCTGGTATACTGAGTGCAGCACTTACATGGCATCATCTTGCAGGAGTTGAAATAGGTCAACTGGAATTCCATCACCTCCACTATCTTTATTCATAGTGATGCTTCCTAAGGCCCACTTGACTTTGCATTCCAGTATGTCTGGCTCTAGGTGAGTGATCACACCATTGTGATTATCTGGGTCGTGAAGATATTTTTTTTTTTTTCCTGTGTATTCTTGCCACCTCTTCTTAATATCTTCTGCTTCTGTTGGGTCCCTACCATTTCTGTCCTTTATTGTGCCCGTCTTTGCTTGGCATGTTCCCTTGGTATCTCTAATTTTCTTGAAGAAATCTCTAGTCTTTCCTATTCTGTTGTTTCCCTCTATTTCTTTGCACTGATCACTGAGGAAGGCTTTCTTATCTCTCCTTGCTATTCTTTGGAACTCTGTATTCAGATGGGTTTATCTTTCCTTTTCTCCTTTGCATTTTGTGTCTTTTCTTTTTTCAGCTATATGTAAGGCCTCCTCAGACAACCATTTTGCCTTTTTGCATTGCTTTTTCTTGGGGATGGTCTTGATACAGTATCACGAACCTCCATCCATAGTTCTTCAGGCACTCTGTCCATTAAATCTAATCCCTTGACTCTCTTTGTCACTTCCACTGTATAATCGTAAAGGATTTGATTTAGGTCATGCCTGAATGGTCTAGTGGTTTTCCCCACTTTCTTCTATTTAAGTCTGAATTTGGCAATAAGGAGTTCATGATCTAAGCCATAGTCAGCTCCTGGTCTTGTTTTTGCTGACTGTATAGAGCTTCTCCATCTTTGGCTGCAAAGAGTATAATCAGTCTGATTTCAGTGTTGACCACCTGGTGACGCTCATGTGTAGAGCTGTCTTTTGTGTTGCTGGAAGGGAGTGTTTGCTATGACCGTTGCATTCTCTTAGCAAAACTCTGTTAGCCTTTGGCCTGCTTCATTTTGTACTTCAAGGCCAAATTTGCCTGTTACTCCAGGTATCTCTCGACTTCCTACTGTTGCATTCCAGTCCCCTATAATGAAAAGTATATCTTTTTGGGGTGTTAGTTCTAGGTCTTCATAGAACCCTTCTACTTCAGCTTCTTCAGCATTACTGATTGGGGCATAGACTTGGATTATTGTGATATTGAATGGTTTGCCTTGGAAACAAGCAGAGATCATTCTGTTGTTTTTGAGATTGCATCCCAGTACTGCATTTCAGACTCTTTTGCTGACTATGATGTCTTCTCCATTTCTTCTGAGGGATTCCTGCCCACAGTAGTAGATAAAATGGTAATCTGAGTTAAATTCACCTATTCCAGTCCATTTTAGTTCGCTGATTCCTAGAATGTCGATGTTCATTCTTGCCATCTCCTGTTTGACCACTTCCAATTTGCCTTGATTCATGGACCTACCATTCCAGGTTCCTATGCAATATTGCTCTTTACAGCATCAGACTTTACTTCCATCACTAGGCACATCCACAGCTGGGTATTGTTTTTGCTTTGGCTCTGTCTCTTCATTCTTTCTGGAGTTATTTCTCCACTGATCTCCAGTAGCATATTGACTTACCTTCTTGTCTTTTCATACTGTTCATGGGGTTCTCAAGGCAAGACCACTGAAGTGGCTTGCCATTCCCTTCTCCAGTGGACCACGTTTTGTCAGAACTCTCCACTGTGACCCATCTGTCTCAGGTGGCCCTACACATCATCGCTCATAGTTTCATTGAGTTAGACAAGGCTATGGTCCCTGTGATCAGTTTGATTAGTTTTCTGTGATTGTGGTTTTCATTCTGTTGGCCCTCTAATGGATAAGGATAAGAGGCTTATGGAAGCTTCCTGATGGGAGAGACTGAGGGGGGAACTGGGTCTTGTTCTGATGGGCAGGACCATGCTCAGTAAATCTTTAACCCAATTTTCTATTGATGGGCGGGGCTGTGTTCCCTCTGTGTTGCTTGACCTGAGGCCAAACTATGGTGCAGGGAATGAAGATAAGGTTCCTTCAAAAGGTCCCACGCATGCACTGCCTCACTCAGTGCCCCGACCCTGCAGCAGGCCACCACTGGCCCACGCCTCCGCCAGAGCCTCACGGGCAAGCCCGGGTCAGTCTCTTGTGGGGTCGCTGCTCCTTTCTCCTGGGTCCTCGTGCACACAAGGTTCTGTCTGTGCCCTCCAAGAGTCTGTTTCCCCAGTCCTGTGTAAGTTCTGCGGGCTCTATGGTGCGGTTAATGGCAACCTCCTCCCAGAAGGCTTATGCCGTACCCAGGTCTGCTGCACCCAGAGCCCCTGCCCCTGCAGCAGGCACTGCTGACCTGTGCCTCCACAGGAGACACCCAGACACAGCTCTGGCTCAGTCTCTGTGGGGTCTCTGGGTCCTGGTGCACACAAGGTTTGTTTGAGCCCTCTGAGCGTCTCTGGTGGGAATGGGGATTTGATTCTAAATGTGATTTTGCCCCTCATACCATCTTGTGGGGCTTCTCCTTTGCCCTTGGATGAGAGGTATCTTTTTGGGGGTTGGATAAATGGCTCAAAATTTAGCAACCTGCAACAGTAAGCATTTATTACCACACAGTTTTTGAGAGTCAGGAATCTGAAGGAGTCTTAGCCAAGTGGCTCTGGGTCAGGGTGTCTCACAAAGCTGTGACCCAGGTGTCACGGGGCTGTATCAACAGAAGGCTGGGCTGGGGCTGCTGGACCCGCTTCCGTGCTCCCTCCCATGGCAGAGGGCAGGGGGCTCGGTTCTTCCTGGCTGCTGGTGGAAGGCTTCATCCTCATGAGCCTCTCCCTAAGCTGCTTGAGTATCACAGCACAGCTCCTCCAAAGCAAGAGCTCTGAGGGAGAAGGAAGGAGGAAGGAGGAGAGGGAGGGAGACAGACAGACAGACATAGAAATATCATGGGTGAGAGAGTGGAGAGTGTCCAGCACAGTAAACCTGCCCTTTTCTAACCTAAGCTCAGAAGTGACACACTCACCCTGCCACACGCTGTATGTTGATTGTACAGACCAACCCTGGTACGGCGTGGGAAGAACTATACAGTGGTGTGAATATCAGAAGGGGAGGGGCTTGGGGCCATCCTGGGGGCCTGTGACCACACCCACTGAATTGTACTCAGGAATGTGTATTTGTTAAAGCATCACAGAAAATCTACAGTTTTCTCAAAATTATCCACAGGAGTTGAAAAGCTGTAGCTTATCGTGCTCACAGCCTGAGCCCTCTTTGGGGGTATTTGCATTTCATACGGTCCCGTTAGGACAAGTCCATCAGCCTTCCTGATCCCCACACATACAGCCCTGGTGGCAGAATATGAGGTCCCATGGGGACACGTGCGGATGACTGTTTTCTGAACTTTCCTAGTGGTGTTCAAAGCCGCTCTACACAAGGCTGGCTGGTCCCGTTGTTTGGCCTTGGGTCCTCTGGGTCAGCTAGCCTGGCGCTTGGGATGGATCAGATCTTAATTATATGCACCTGTTTAGTATGTGCAGGCATCTAGGGTTTCAGCCACTGAATGCCAGTCACTGGGGAGAGAGCAGTCATGGTGACCTCCCCCCAAAAACACCTCCCACTTCCAAGTACATCTCAGAGACACCATGCACGCAGCTGAAGATCGCTGAGTGGAGAGGAAGGCCCAACCCATAGGCCAGGGGCTCCCAGCGCACCCACAGCACTCAGGGGCCTGAGCAGAGACGAGTGGGCTTCCTGGAGTCTTACACGGAAGCCAGGGTTTGGGGAGTATTCACAGAAAGAGACCTAGTGCCTCCTCTCCCCATCTGGAGATAGAAAGGAACAAAAACGGATGGAGGGAGGGCAAAGTCTGCCCTGAAGCTTGTTGCCCACTTGCCCACCACTTCTCCCACCCAAAAGAGGGGGCAGACATTTGTCTTTATGTTCAGTCCGTCCCCTCTGCCTATGAGTTTCTACCATCATTTCCCAGCAGAACTTTGACACAAACCTGGTTATGCTCTTGTTGGTATGATATCCAGGGCGTGTGTCTTTTTATTTATTTATTTATTCATTACAAAACAGGAGTTTTCAATCATCTGCTGTGTTAGAATACTCTAGGCCATGGCATGATATTAAACAGATGCCCAAATCTCAGAGGTTTCACACACAGGATCTTATTTCTCACTTACTGAGATTCAGCTGCTCCATAGGGCAGCTCCTTCCCCAAGTGGGGGCCCAGAGTTCCAGTTGGATCCCATTCTGTGGCCCTACTATCTCAGCCCACAACACCCAGGTCACCCTGGCAGAGACAGAGCTGGAGAATCGTGCTCTGGGTGTGACGTGTCACTTGTACTCACAGCCCATTGGACAGAACCAGACACATGACCCCACCCAGCAGCAAAGGGGCTGGCGGGGGTGGGAAGCAGGAGGCAGTGGGGTGAACAGCCTGCTTCGCTCTGACTTCCTCTCTCCTTTGCTTGCTTGCCTGACTTGTCTTCATGGACAAGCACTTTGCACCAGCCTTTTAGAGAAAGAGAGAATTGCATTAGAGAAGGCAATAGCACCCCACTCCTTGGGCTTCCTTGGTGGCTCAGAGGTTAAAGCATCTGCCTCCAATGCAGGAGACCTGGGTTTGATCCCTGGGTCGGGAACATCCCCTGGAGAAGGAAATGGTAACCCACTCCAGTATTCTTGCCTAGAGAATCCCATGGACAGAGAAGCCTGGTACACTACAGTCCACGGCGTCTCAAAGAGTTGGACACGACTGAGCGACTTCACTTTCACTTTCTTTCCAGTACTCTTGCCTGGAAAAATCCCATGGATAGGGCAAAGTCTGCCCTGAAGCTTGTTGCCCACTTGCCCACCACTTCTCCCACCCAAAAGAGGGGGCAGACATTTGTCTTTATGTTCAGTCCGTCCCCTCTGCCTATGAGTTTCTACCATCATTTCCCAGCAGAACTTTGACACAAACCTGGTTATGCTCTTGTTGGTATGATATCCAGGGCGTGTGTCTTTTTATTTATTTATTTATTCATTACAAAACAGGAGTTTTCAATCATCTGCTGTGTTAGAATACTCTAGGCCATGGCATGATATTAAACAGATGCCCAAATCTCAGAGGTTTCACACACAGGATCTTATTTCTCACTTACTGAGATTCAGCTGCTCCATAGGGCAGCTCCTTCCCCAAGTGGGGGCCCAGAGTTCCAGTTGGATCCCATTCTGTGGCCCTACTATCTCAGCCCACAACACCCAGGTCACCCTGGCAGAGACAGAGCTGGAGAATCGTGCTCTGGGTGTGACGTGTCACTTGTACTCACAGCCCATTGGACAGAACCAGACACATGACCCCACCCAGCAGCAAAGGGGCTGGCGGGGGTGGGAAGCAGGAGGCAGTGGGGTGAACAGCCTGCTTCTGCCCTGACTTCCTCTCTCCTTTGCTTGCTTGCCTGACTTGTCTTCATGGACAAGCACTTTGCACCAGCCTTTTAGAGAAAGAGAGAATTGCATTAGAGAAGGCAATAGCACCCCACTCCTTGGGCTTCCTTGGTGGCTCAGAGGTTAAAGCATCTGCCTCCAATGCAGGAGACCTGGGTTTGATCCCTGGGTCGGGAACATCCCCTGGAGAAGGAAATGGTAACCCACTCCAGTATTCTTGCCTAGAGAATCCCATGGACAGAGAAGCCTGGTACACTACAGTCCACGGGGTCTCAAAGAGTTGGACACGACTGAGCGACTTCACTTTCACTTTCTTTCCAGTACTCTTGCCTGGAAAAATCCCATGGACGGAGGAGCCTGGTGGGCTGCAGTCCATGGGGTTGCTGAGGGTCTGACACAACTGAGCGACTTCACTTTCCCTTTTCACTTTCATGCCTTGGAGAAGGAAATGGCAACCCACTCCAGTGTTCTTGCCTGGAGAATCCCAGGGATGGAGGAGGCTGGTGGGCTGCCGTCTGTGGGGTCGCACAGAGTTGGACACGACTGAAGCAACTTAGCAGCAGCAGCAGAGTTGCCCAGGAGGGGCCCAGTCTAGAAGAGGGAGGAGATGGTGCTCTGATGATAACGGTGCAGAGTGGGAGCTGTCAGTGTCTGAGAGTGAATGCTGGTGCTGTGCCCAGGTCAGAGACCCCACAGAGGGAAGTGCAGTCCCCTCCCTGCGTACTCCTCCACCTGCCTCCCCAGGCTTGTGCTCTCTCTGCAGCCTGGGACCTGGAAGCATAGCTGAGTCAGAAGCTGAGGCCCCAGTGGCCCCCAGCTCCATGCGGCTGATCTCCGGGAGCTCCAGCTTGTCTCTTTCAGTGGGAGTCACACATGGCACATGTCACGTGAGTGGTCCTTGGCGGGAGTGCCTCGGTCAGAGCTCAGCTGCTGACACCTGGGTGCCTGTGTGCTCTCTGCTCCAGCCAAAGCCAAGGACTCTATCAGCTGGTCCTCAGATGGCCCGCCTGGCTGTAGCTGCACAGTGGAAGGGAGTCCAGGAACCCTCACTGCTGGGACTCAGGCCTCTGGAGCCACACAAGAACCTGGAGCGGCAGATAAGACTGTAGGTCCCAGTACCCCCGTCTGCCAGGCACAGCTCTCCACGCTTAAGAGGCATTTTTAGTTGGTTAGTAAAGGCTGATGTTTTTCGTAAAGGTGATGTTGACTATCCTCAGGGCCTGCCTCCCTGTGGTCATAGTTGAAGGAGAGGAGCAAGTGAGCTGGGCTGGGTGCCAGCCAGCAGCCAGATTTTTGCGTCCCCAAACTCAGCTGCCTCAGGTGAGCTGAGGTTAGGTTTCCCCCAAGAGCTCAGATTCAGGATGGGGGTGGGGGGCAGCTGGAGGCTCTCAGCACTGCGACCTGGACTCTGGGGGACATCCTTCATGGCTCCGGGCCGTGTAGCCACAGGGCAGGGTGGGACCCCTGGGCTTAGAATGGAGTCCTGGGGGGGTGATCCCGCCTGCATTTTTGGCATCTCTGTTGATGCCAAGGGAGTTGGCCAGCTCGCCGTGTCTGCAGTCGCCGGCCCTCATCGTTTGCCCAGATGCTCCAGGTGCGGCCCCAAGGTCAGATGTGGCCAGAAAGAGGCACAGATGGCCACACTGCCATCCGCTCCCACTAGAGGGCACCAGCGCGCCGCCCCAGAGGCCCCGCCAGCACATTTGCAGCAAGAGGTCCCTTGTCCTCAGCAACCAAAGGTGTCCTTGCCTTGTTGCCTTGTTGGTGATGCAAACGTGGCACTCAGCACTGTCCCCCAAAGGACCCAGGCCCTCCAGGCTCAGGCCTCCTCCCCGGAACAAGGGAGAGGAAGAGGTGAATGAGGCTGCCGCACGGGGGAGGGGAACACCTATTTGGTCAGAGTGTCCCTTGTTGGGCACAGGCCTGACATTCCTCCAGGGACCCCCATCCCCACCCCTCCAGTCCTCAGACCCGCGGGAACACGTGGCAGCTCCCAGGAGGGCACACCTGTCTATCAGCTGCACAGACAGGGAGGCTGCTCACCCACACAGTGAGGGGTACTGGTGGTCTTCCCCACACCAGACGGCTTCATCTATAGGCACCCACTTCACCCTCAGGCACCCGCTCCTGCAGCGGGGGTCACAAAGGGCTGACTTCTGCCCTTGGATAAACAGGTCCTGAGTGGGTTTAAAGTGTGATAGTTGCTCCAGCTCTTTGTGACCTCATGGACTGTAGCCTGCCAGGCGCCTCTGTTTGTGGAATTCTTCAGGCAAGAATACCGGAGTGGATCGATGGAGCCCCATAAACTTGACTGAGTTCAGCGTGAAGGCAAGGGCATCAGCCTGAATGGATTCTGGCCTCCCTCTCACTCTCCTCGCCTCACCTCTGGCCCAAGACCTCAGCTCATACACCACCCCCAGCTCCTTCCCCCTGAGATGTGGTAACTTAACAGTTTCTGCTCAGGATCTCCTTGGGGCCCTGCAGAAATACTGCCTCCCTCTTCCGCACACACAGCCCTGGATGCTTCCCCATCTTATACAAAACCCCAGTGGAAAAACGTTGTGGTTGAATTACCTCTTATCTTGCCCAAGGCTTTCTCAAAGGACACATTTTAATAGTTTTTTGTTCGACTTCTCTATCAGACAAATGTTACATCTGCTGCCTTTTGTCTGTCAGTAGGAACTGCTTAGCCCAGCTTATTTCCCTTTTTGCTTTCCTGTTAGGAAATTTTGAAACTAAATTCTGTGACTGTTTGCAATTAATTTTGAGCTCACCCTGACCCGGTCAGGTCCATTGCTCTGATCCTCTGGTGACTGACCTAGTTTAAAGTACTTAACGTGTAGGCCCGCCGTTGTGAGGTCAGCGTGGTGCACACAGCGGGCAGGGAACATGGCTAAGTTCAGTGGGGTTCCTGGCCTCACGGATGTGCCCAAGTATTCTCCGCACATAAGACCCAGAGAGAGGGCAGGAGAAGGGAACCGTGAGACTTGGGGTTAAGCACTCCATTTACCAGCTTGGCCCTGAACAGGTCAGGGTGAGAACCACACCCCCACCCCCCTGCCCAAAATCTGAGAGATATGAGCTTTCAGAATGAAAATCACCTCGTCTGAGTGCTTGCAGGAATAAAAGGGATGGCGGACGCGGAAGCAGCCTGGTTCCTCCAGCAGGTGGCGCTGTTGCAGTGTGGACCCAGGGTTGGTGGAAAGCAGGCTGGACTGAAGCTGCGCGGTTCCCAGCCCTCCAAATAGGAAGGAGTGACTTTATCATTCCCGCGAGCAATGCCAGTTCTGTGGCCAAGTCTTCTGGAAACATCAAGGATGTGCTAAGTCACAGGCATAAGGATTATTATTAAAATGCCCTGAGATGACAAGGAGCAAAGGCAGTGGAAACGAAGTCCCCGTTCACCAGCTCACGCCCGCCCTCTTCCCCAAGTCCTGCTTCACGCCCCTTCTCACGCCCCACGGGCGACTTCATTCCCCGTGTGACTTCCCGGGTGAAGTCCCCGTCTGACGTCATTCACCGAGGCCGCCAGGATCGACTGGGCTCTTTGCTGCGGACGAGGCGTTGTCTTAGTCGTGACAGACCGAGTTTAAATGTGGGGCCGCTCCTTCCAGGGAACCAGGACGTGTAACTCTCCCGCTGCCCCTGTGATGAGCGTCTAGCAGGGGCTGCGTCGCGGTGCAGGCGCTGGCCGAGCGCCTGCCGGCCTGCGGGGACTGTGCCGGTGCTTTCTTTTGCTGCCTGACTTCCCTCACATATCCCGGGAGGCTGTGCTGTTACTCACCGCTTTGACCTCGATGCTGTCTGGCCAGATATCCCCGTCTCAGGAAAGTTTTCTGAGCACCCCGTTCCATCCGCCATCCCCCTGCCCCCAGTTAATTTTTCTTCACAGTGCCCGTGGCACACTTGCTTTATTGCTGAGATCCCCCTGCGTTCTCCCACGGGCATATTCCGTTCTCTGCGGGCTCGCAGAGGCGCTCATTGGATATCCGGTGAATGACTAAATGAGCCCTGACTTGCTCCTACCCAAGGGGGCCCCCCAGCACCCCCAGAGTCCTTCATAGGGGCACACATGAGCCTCGCCCCATCTGAGCTCCGTGTCTGCACACATCAACTCTGAATTCTCATAGCCACCCCGTGGAGTGGAGGCCCTATGTTATCATCATCTTGCAGACACGAAAACTGGTCAGCTCCCTGCCCCAAATCACACGGCTTACAAATGGGGGAGTGGGATCGGAATTCAGGCAGCCCGGCGCCCCTTTGTGAGAAGTGACGGAGAGGAAGAGGTGATGGAAAACCGTTTTCTAATTCTAGGCGACTGTAGTCACGTACAGGGAGTTAGGGGTGAATGTCATTTCCTTAATAAGCAAGAACAAGAAAATGGATATCTTTTCTTTTTTTTCCTCTACTGCTGTAGGCACTAAAAATGGAAAGAAAGGAGGAGGGGGTGGGGAGAGGGGGAGAGGAGCCCCTACTGACACCTTTGACGAGAGGAAGAGGTGTTTTTACTTTTGTTTTGATCTGAAAGGTTTCCAGTGGCCTCCCCCAAGCCTTGCTCACTCTCTGGGGAGGGGGGGTTCACCTTAGAGACCCCCTCTGCTCTCTGACCGCCCCTCCTGCACAGTGCTTCCTCCCTCAGGATAAAAATAGGCGCCCACACAATAAGGAGGAGACCAGGAATTCTTCGATCCGTGGTTTCCTATCTGAGGCCATCAGGTAGCTAGACCTGTGCATGCTGTGAGGCCAGCCTATTTTTATTTTTTGTTGTTTGGGAGTATTTTTATAAGAAGATTATTGGGGAGTTCAAGAGTTTTGTTGGCAGCTGCTTGGAAAGTTTCTGGGAAGCGGCCCACTGGCTGAGTCTGCACCAGATTCTCAGTCTTGGGGTGGGGGCAGAATGCAGAGAGGGTGGTGACTGGAGATATCGTGTGTTTTCTGGCTCCAGGGGACCGCCAGAAACATCTGTCTCCCTTACATGACAGTCTCAGTAATCCGTAACACAGTTGGGGTCTTAGAGAGGGGTTGGCAAACTGTGGTCCACAGACCAAGTTCAGCCCTGCAGGCTGCTTTTGCAAATAAAGTTTTATTGGCACCCAGCCATGCCCGTTCGTTGGTTTGGTGGCTGTGGTTGTTTGTGTTACAAGGCAGAGTTGATGTGGACCCCACCACCTTCAAAGCCTAAAATATATCCCATCTGGCCCTTTACTGGAGAAGATTCATAACCACTAATCCAGAGGCTAAATAGAATGAAAAGCCCTGAGAGTGAACACAGGTGACAAAATCCTGAAGTTCATTCTGTTGTCATCTGAGAGCCCTTGGCTTCCACCTGCAGAGCATCTTGGAATCTATCCAAAGTGGTTCTCCCCCGGCTCCCATTTCTTTACCTGTAACCTGGGATTGTGTTAAACTTTGACTTCATCACAAGGTTTGCCGGGGTTCAGAATATAAACCAGGTCTTGTGATGACCACTCTACCGGTCTGCAGTGGTCCTACTAAGTGACCCAGTTACACCTGGAAACGAGCACAGAACTGGGGAGCTTGACAGACAAGAAACTTGCTTGGGAACCACCCACATCCCTTCTGTACCTCAGGGATGGGAGCTGGGGGCGGAGGATAGCGATTTGGTTGAGCTTCCCCAGCTCCTACGAAGACAGAGATCTTGGAGAAGCCCTGTGTGCCGCGCAGACCTCGGCCGCTTGCACAGCTGCCTCCCCGTGGTGTGGAGCCGCCCTTTGCTCACCCCGTCCCGCGTCCCTTCAGTGTCCTTACTGCTCTCTTGGCCAGATCTCCCCACTCTTTGGTGCCCTGGTCAGACTTCACCTCCTGGATCAATCAGACCGCCTCCGTCCTCTGGGTCTTCTTGAGTGTTTGGAGGACTGGGTTCTAGGCCAGTTTTGAGGTTCTCTCATTGTTTCCTGGCTCTCCTTGGGCTTGTGCTTTCTGGAGGAGACAGACCACAAACTGGCCTTGAAAGATGGCCCGGAAGGTGGATCTCGAGAGAGGAAAGAAAAGGTGTAGCCTTCAGGGTGCAGAACGAACTGTGGTTCAGGAGACGTGGAGGCCATGAGAACGAGGTCAGCCGGGGGTCCTGGCATCCTGAGCGGATGTGTCCAGGAGCAGAGAGAGCAGTCGGTGCAGAGGCTTCAGGCCTTGGGACTTGACCTATGGAGACTCAACCGGATATTCCTTGAGCAGAGAAATACGCGAATGAAGGAGGTTCTAGGAAGTCAAGAGCTGAGTCCTAAGGCCAGATTCACCCTGATGCTCTCTCCCTGGGATATCTGAGGAGTGCCTAGGGTTGTATACATCTTCCCACACTGGCCAGGGAAGGGAGTTTTGTTGCTTCATTAGGGACGGGGTAGGGTCTCCTAAGGAGAAGGTAATGGCAACCCACTCCAGTACTCTAGCCTGGAAAATCCCATGGACGGAGGAGCCTGGTAGGCTGCAGTCCATGGGGTCACACAGAGTTGGACACAACTGAAGCGACTTAGCAGCAGCAGCAGCAGCAGCAGGGTCTCCTAAAAAGGAATGTTGTCCCTGTAGCACTTGGTTCATGCCCTGCTTTGTTCCAGACCGTGTATCCAGACTCCTTTGCTCAGTGACAGAGAGCTTGATCCATCAGATGGGGGCGGGTAGTGGGTAGCAGGCCCAGGCAAGGCCAGACTAGAGATGGCTCCCTCTCCAACCCTGCCGGAACCAGGACATTTCACAGACAGCAAGAGCTGCCCTACCTGCACCCTCCTCAGGTCTGGAATGACTGGGACTTGGGACGGGGAGGCCACAGGGGCGCCAGGCGCCCAGAGCTGAGAGCAGGCCCTCCCCTGTGCCCAGAGGCAGGGCCACCCTCCTGCACACACCCACCCCAGTTACCTAGCAGTCTTTCCAGGAGAGGTCCCCAAGCTCAGGATGAATGGGGGTCACCTCACGTGCAGCCCCACCCTCCATCTACTCCTGGAGCTGTGTCCAGGGCTGCTGGAACACCCCGGCCGTCTCGGGGGTGTCCCAGGGACCAGGGCCAGTCCTGGTTCAGCAAGGTTGCACTCTTTGTCCAGCGCCTCCCTTCTCCGCGGCCCTGGGCGGTGGAAGGAGCAGCGGAGGCCCGGAGGTGGGGGAGGGGGAAGGTGTTGGTGCGGGTGTGAAGCGTCCATTATTCCTTTATTGGCTGGGGTGCCATTTCTCGTCTTGTTCTTCCTGGCGGCGGAGGAACCCGGTTATTTTCGTTCGCCCCAGTCCTCTCGCTGGGAGCAGCCGCTGGCCGCAGGGCGGGGGCGGGGCGGGGGCGGACAGGGCTACGTGCTCTCCTGCAGGCCTTGGTGAATGGGCCCCGGCTCCCAGGCCGCCCTGATGGCGGGCGCCCCCCAGGCCGCGCTGACTCTCCCCGGCTGGCCCGCCGGCCCTTCTTGGCATTGCAACGGCGAGGCAGGAGGAAGCTTTCTTCTGGCCGGAGAACAATACCAGGGTCAGCCCGGGGACCTCCCTCCTACACCCTCTTCCTTCCATGTGAGCCGCTGCTCCATCCCAGGCTGCCCGGCTCTCCAGCCGGTGGGGGGGAGGGGTCCGCACAGGCCCAGAGGGGTTAGCAGTGTGTGTGACTCCCCGTCTTCTGCCTCCACTTCCCAGGCTGGCCCGGGTTCTGGAAGCAGCAGATGGACAGACAGGCCGAGCATGTGTGCGTGGCTGTTGGGTGCCTGAGCCTGCAAGGGGCTGCCAGCAGGGTGAGGCCGCTGGCCGGATGGCACCATGCCCTGTCCTCTGCCCCCATGGAATCACAGCATGTGGGGGCTGGAAAAGGCCTGCCCAGACCTTCTGCCCATCACACCCCGTCACACAGACAAGGAAACTTAGACCCAGAAAGGTAAAGGTCAGGCCGAATGTCCTATCACCCTGCTTAAAGCTCTTTTAGTGACGCTCACCTATAGGAAAATTAGACTTTGCGTTGTTCCCAGCACCTGCTGGCCTCCCAACTGTTCTCCTGTGACTTCCCGCCTATGCTCCAGCCTTGTGACCAGTTCGTGGACCCTGTACAGCAGCCCTGGTCCTCTGCCTTAAATGTCCTTACTGCTATATTCATCTATCTGCCACATACCTATTCTTCAAAGATGACTTAAAGGTCGCCTTCTCTATGCAGCCCTCTCTGATAACCCATTTCCTTTTTGCTTCTCCTGGACTCCTCGGAACACTTAAATATATCCCTGGAGAAGGACTGCCCTCCACATCTCTGGGGTGCCCATGTGTCTCCCACTCTTCTCCCCACATGCCACACTCCAGATCCTGGGGGCTGAAAACATCTTACTCACCTTTGGAACCCACAGGACCCTGGTTCTCACAGTGTGGTCCTCAGACCAGCAGCTTGCAGAGATGCAGTTTCTATCCTTGGGTCAGGAAGATCCCCTGGAGAAGGAAATAGCAACCTACTCCAGTGACCTTGCCTGGAGCATCTCATGGATAGAGGAGCCTCGCGGGCTACAGTCCACGGGGTCGCAGAGTCAGACATGACTGAGTGACTGAGCGCCTGGGCACGCGCTTTTGTTCTTTGCCATTATTTTGCTCAAATGGAGAACAGAGAATCTTGCCCTAATTGACAACCAAGGGTGTGGATTGGCAAAGGGTTGAGGGACTCTGGAACGACACAGTTCCCCAGACTCGGAGGCCTGCTCTGGCACACCCCAGGAGGGTGACCTGTTGGCCCCTGTGGATGAGAGTTCCTGGGGGCTCGTCACCTCGCCGTCAAAGGCAGACACATCAGCGGAGCCACCAGGGACGTAGCACCTTTGCAGCTGATCAGAGCCACTGCTTGGGGTGCGGGCATGGGGGCAGCCTTTGTTTGGAGAGGTGGGGAAGCTAACGCCTCTGTTCCTTCTCCTTGAATCACACCCCCGTGTGGGTGGCGTGTTTGTGGCCCACACCGTGCTGGACAGCGGCTGAGGGTGAAGGGAGCTGCTCCCTGAGCTCAGAGCCCCGTGGGCCACCGGCAGTGACCCTGATCCGTACTTAGTGGCAAGAGGAAGCTGCCCTGGGGATAAAGCAACAAACACTGACTTCTGTCTACAAAGGGAATGATCAAAAGTTGATGTTAAATAGACTATGAATAATAGCTGTAACGTCGTTGCAGGCCTAGTAAACAGCCTGTGGAGAAGCCAGACACAGCTCTGTCCAGAAAACAGTTCTGGCCTTTTGCTCCGAGGTTCAGTCTTGTGACTTTGGGCATGGAGGGCTCATGAGGACGGAGCCCTGCAGGGCCCGAGGAGCAAGTCGCCTCTCTGAGCCCCACCGTCCCACCTCCTCTGCGATAGGAGAGGAGGCTAGACCCAGCCCTGAACCCCGCTGTGACCCACTCTTGGGGTGCTTCTAGAGGAAAGACCCCATGGATTATTAAAGCGTGACATGGGTTCTTGTGTCCCCCTAGCATACTCACTTTTCCTTGTGGTACCCATTCCCCACCCCACCCCGCCCCGGAGGATTCAGGAAGAAGTGCCAGGCCCCTATTCCCACCGCGGGGCCGTAGGCACCTGTGTTCCCTTCCCCTTCCTCCTCATCCCCAGGCCCTCTCCTCCCCAGAGTTGATAAGCCTTGAGTTTCTTCATTACCGATGGAGAGTTTAATTTAGCATCTTGCTGCTTGGAGTGTGTTTGGGCCCCAGAGGACTGTCATGCGGGACGAGGATCCCTGGAGAGGGACGTGGGGCCTCACACTCCTCCAAGCCAGCTTCGGAATGCTGAGGGCTCCGGGCTCCAGTGGTCCCGGACTCAGGGCTGTGAGCCCACACGTTCAGTGTTGAGTGGCTGCGTTGGCACAGACATCACCTTCATCCCACACGAGGCACTGCAGTCTCAGGCGGGGTGCAGGCCAGAGGCATCAAGGGCCCAACCCGGCTCATCCCCTGCCTCTGTGGCTCAGCGTCCTCATCTCCAGAGTGAGCATGTCAGAGCCAGTGGTTTCAATAGCCGTTCCTACCTCGTGCACCCTGTGGCTGGGATTAACAGCTCCCTCAGACCTGTCGGAATAACGCGATGCCATTGGTGCGGGTAGGATTCACAAAGGGTAGACTGGAGAGACGGCATGCCTTCCTGGGGAGGTGGGCCCCCAAGAATTAGATCCATCCACCCCGTCATTCCAAGAGTAGTACATGTCGTTGTTCGCACAAATAAATGACTATATAGCATTTAAAAAATATGTGTGTGTACTTAGTCACTCAGTCGTGTCCAGCTGTTTGCGACCCCATGGACTGTAGCCTGCCAGGCTCCTCTGTCCGTAGGGATTCTCTAGGCAAGAATATTGGAGTGAGTGGCCATGCCCTCCTCCAGGGGATCTTCCCAACCCAGGGATCGAACCCAGATCTCCAGCATTGCAGGCAGACTCTTTACTGTCTGAGCCGCCAGGGAATACTGAAGATTAAATAATAGTAAATAATTACATAACCCAACCCCAAATAATACTGAAAGTTAATAAAAACTGAATAATCCTGAAAGATCTATAACAGAAAATAACCAAGTGCATGCCTCATTCTTCTACAATTACCAGCTCCATCAAAGCAACTGCTTTTTTTCTCCGCTGTTTTTCTGGTGTACCACCATATTTCTATGTAAAATACATACTTCTATTATCTTGTATACTGTTCCTATTCTTGGTTTGGTCTAGTCACTAAGCCACGTCTGACTCTGTGATCCCATGGACTGTAGCCTGCCAGGCTCATCACTGCAGAGGGTTGCCATTTCCTTCTCTAATACTGCTTTTCTTAGTGGGTTTTTTTTTTGTTTGTTTGTTTTTGTTTTTTTTTTTTAATGTTAGCTGTTTTCCCCCGACCTGTCTTTTTAAAACATTTTTGTTTGTTGATGTGTTTGACTGCTCGGGGTCTTGATTGCAGTATGAGGGATCTTTGATTTTCCTTGCCGTGTGTAGGGTCTAGTTCCCTCACCAGGGATGGACCTGGGCTCACTGCTTTTGGAGCACAGAGTCTTAGCCACTGAATCAGCAGGGAAGTCCCCTGCACCTCTTAACTGTATTGAATTTAGACATCCTCTGCTGACTTCCTATTACGGTAGTTGCTTCTTATCACTCTGGTTACATCATATTTTACCTACATTTTTTTTAGTGAGATTATTACTTCATTTTTGAATCCTATTTTAAGTTTCTTTTTATTTTGAAAAACCTTCAGAAGAACAGAAAAGTTACAAAAATAAAATATAAAGAATTACTGTGTACTCTTCACCAAATATTCCAGAGTGTTAATGTTTTTACCAGGTTTGCTTTATCATCAGTCTCATTAAATAATTTTTTATTTTTCTCTTATTATTTGAAGAATAAATTGTGGACAGGTGCCACTTAATTCCTAAAAATACCTGTGTGTTTTCCTAAAAACAGGGTCATTCTCTTATATAACTACAGTTTCATGATCAAAATCAAGAGATTAATATTGATGGAATACATTATATAATCCTCAGATCTCATTTGTATTTTGCCAGTTGTCCCACTAATGTCCTTTATAAGTAAAGAAAAAGCTTGAGGTTTTCTTTTTCTGGTTTAGAATTCAGTACAAGGTCACACTCTGCTTGAAACTGTAGCGTTTCTTTAGCCTCCTCGATCTGCCTTTGTCTTTTTTGACCTTGACATTTGTGAAAGAATACAGGCCAATTATTTTGTAGAGTGTCTGTCAGTTGGTGTTTGATGTTTCCTAACAGTTCAGCCATGCGCCATATCCTCAGTGCTTCATACCAGGAGGCATAAGACGTTGCCTTGGTGATGTAACACTGACGCCTTTTCAGGTGGTAGCTTGTAGGCCTCACCATCATGAAGGTACTGTTTCCCTTTGTAATTAATAAGTATCTTCCAGAGGGATAATTGAGACTATGCGATTGTGCTGTTTCTGATAATATCTTTACCCACCAGTTTTAGCATCCATTGATGATCCTTGCTGAAATATCAGGATGGTTGGCAAATGGTAACTTTCCTAATTTCATCTTCCTGTTTTAGTTGACTTTCTACTGTAAGTGAAGTGAGGCTTCCCCTGTGGCTCAGACAGTAAAGAATCCTCCTGCAATGCAGAAGACCCAGGTTCAATCCCTGGATGGGGAAGATCCCCTGGAGAAGGGAATGGCAGCCCACTCCAGTATTCTTGCCTGGAGAATTCCATGAATAAAGGAGCCTCGTGGGCTACAGTTTACTTTGTACATTTTAGCTGACCTTGTACTATAATGAAGGTAGCTTCTTTCTTCTCTGTTCATATGTGTGTGTGCACATAGTCATGTCTGACTCTTTGTGACGCCACGGACTCCTCAATCTAGTTACATCAAACTTTACTTAAATGAAAATAACTTCATTTTTGAATCCTATTTTAAGTTTGTTTTTATTTTGGAAAACCTTCAGAATAACAGAAGAGTTGCAAAAATAAGATACAGAGAATTTCTGTATACCCTTCAGGGAATATTTCAGAGTGTTAACGTTTTCCCAGGTTTGCGTTATCAGTCTTGCTACATAATTTTCTTATTTTTTTTCCTCGATGATTTAAAGAATAAGTTGTGGACATGACCACTTTATTCCTAAAAATACCTCAGTGTGTAGCCCGCCAGGTTCCCCTGTCCATGAGATTTCTGAGTCAAGAATACTGGAGTGGGTTGTCATTTTCTCCTCCAGGGTATCTTCCCAACCCAGGGATCAAAGCCTCGTCTCTTATATCTCCTGCAGTGGCAGGTAGATTCTTTACCAACTGCACCATCTGGGAAGCCCCATTTATTTATATATCTTGGCTTATAGAGTTTTATGTTACTCTAGGCAGGATTATAATCTACTACTATTATTGATTCTGATGCTCTGTCTCAGATTTGGCAAGTGGGAGCCCCTTCAGAATCATGTCTGGGTCTTTCTGAAATGTTCTCATATTCTTTGAATACTTCCTGACTTGCTGGCACAAAAAGTTGCTCCAGGCTTTCTAGGTACTTTCTCTGCCCAACTTTGGAAGCCATCGTTATCCACAGAGCCTGATAACTTTTTCATGGACTTCTTTTAGAAACCCAGAGCCAGGTGCTAAGTACGCTCACCGCTACTGGATCTCCTTGTCTTCTGATTCATTTTTCTCTCCCGTTTTCTGAGAGCCTCTGTCCCCAGGTCAGAGCTTCTCTTATTCAGCTTCTCCAGGAAATAAAATCTTTTGGCTGAGGGCAGGGACCGAAGGCTACTTGCTTGGCCGTGTAGGGGTGCAGAAGGACACTTGGGACCCTGTATTCAGCTCCACTATTTCCTCCCAGCACCTGGACCCTGTCCTTTGTGGTCGCTGATACCTCCAAGCCCTGAGCTCCCTGAAGGAGAAGACTCAGTACATTTTTTATCAATATCCCTCTCTGCTAAGTCACCTGCATTTACTTTCTGTCCTGAAGCTTGTCGAATCTCTCTCTTGATTCTCTGTGCTTTTGTGGGTTTATAACTTTTTTTATTAATGAGAGAGGGGGAGTTGAAGTAAAAGCATGTCTCAGCCCATACTGGTTGAGTCAGAAGTCTAATTGGGTTGGATTCAAATCATCAGGGAAAGAGAGGGAGCGTTGCTGTCAGAGATGCTGAGCTTAAGGTGCTTGTCAGGGGCACGAAGGGTGGCAAATGTGGGCGCAGACATCTGTATCTGGGAGGAGAGGGCTGAAGTGCCCTGGCCTCTGAGTCTAGGCAGCAGGATCGGCGGACGGCTGACGCCTTGGACATGTTGTCACTGGGATTTGAATATAAAGGGGCAGCAGGATGTAGCTGAATGTCCGTAAAGAGGTTATTTTCTTTCCTCTCATTCAAAGAACTCCAGGAGGGGAGACACACAGACACACATACACACAAACTAGCTTATACACACACACACTAGCTTATACACACACACTAATTCATATACGCACACTAGCTTCTACACACACACACACACATACTAGTTTATACATACTCACTATCTTCTACACACACCCACACATGCTTGCTTATATACCCACGCACACACACTAGCTTACACACACACTAGCCATACCTACTAGTTTGTACACACGCTAGCTTATACACGCACACGTACTAGTTTATACATGCACACAGGCTTATACACACACACAAGTTGTCTGAGGGGCCAGGGAAACTGCTTGGATTCAGACCTTAGAGAGACACTCACTCCCACATGAGTATCAGGAGCCCCCAGGGCAAATGTGGTCTGGGACCAGCCGGGGATAAGCGTCTCAGGATCCCAGCCACATGCTGCAGGCTTTGCACTTGACCCTTCCCGTGGAATGACTTCTCCTCAGCAGGTGTCCAGGGTCCTGGGAGCAGGACCAGAGCCACACCTGGGACAGGGCCGGGCACGTGGTCAGAGCTCAGTAGGTCACAAAGCCATAGAATAGTGTCTTGGATGCCGAGACAGACGTGGGAGCCCGCTGTGTGCAAAGAGAGGGCGACGTGGCTTCTCACAGTCACCTCTGAGAACCTGCTGGTCATTGCTGGCCTCTCTCGTGTGGAGCTGTGGGGTCTCTGCTCTTTGAAAGGGGACTGCCTCCGCGCCCGATGGTAGACTGGCTCTCGAGGGACTCTTGTAAATTGCAAGTTGTCTGTGCCTTTGGCCGACTGGCATTTCAACAATCCACACATTTCTGCAGTTCCTGAAAACCATGTGTCTACAACTTCGGGTCGCTTCAGTCTCCTTGCCTGGGAGTTCCTGCTCATTTCTGGAAATGTTGAAATAAGCAAGGATGCCCTGAAGGACAGGCAGGGCAGGTTTTCTGGCATCTTTGTACCCAAGTGATAAAGGGCAGCACCCTGAAGAGCAGCCGGGCTGGCGGAAGCCTGATCCGTGGGCACCTCTGCCAGCAGCTCCTCATGTGAAGTGTCAGGGCCCCGAAGGGCAGGCGCTCTGGGTACACCCTTTCATGTGGAAATGCTCCATTTCTGGCTGATCTCTGGCAAGATTCGTCCTATTGACAGTCTGGGATCTCAGGCTGTGATGTGCAGGATAAAACTGGGGCTGGTGGGGTGGAAAAGGTCAGATAAAAGCAAGCTTTGTCCCATCCAAAGGAAGATGGGACACCGAGGATGGGGATTCGGACCAGCTGGAGAGACCTCCAGGCCACCTGCTGCCCTGCGCTAGTGCCAATGTGAGTCAGTGGTGGGCTGGGGGGCAAGAGTCAAAGTCTCCCTGAACCTCGACCTTGAAGACCACCTGGTCAGCACTCTAAACCACGAGGAGAGGGTTCTCAACCCGTCGTGCTCAACTAGGAAGCCACGCCCCCGGGGGCACTCAGATCTGGACCCACAGGCCACTGCTCTTCCTGTACACGCTGCAGCTGCATTTCTGAGGGCTTCTAATGATGGGTCCTTGTGTCAGGCTCACAGGACGGCTGTTTAATAACTGCTTTGAGAATTTCCCTGGGGATCAGCATCAGTAGGTGTCTCTGAAAAGGCTTCATCACTGAAGTGTCTGCACATGAAGCATTCTGTAGAGAGAAAATTAGAAACAAGAAGAAAGGAATGGAAATCACAATCAGAGCCGCCTCTCCACCCCCACTTCCCCCACCCCCATGCGTGAACCAGAAAGGCAAGGCCGAGAAAGCTGCTTATGGTGACCTTGACCCCAAGCCAGGTGCTCCCCGTGGCCCCCCTCCCCAGCTCGGCCGGGTCTGAGGTGCAGAGAGACGGAGGGCCGTACAGAGGGACACGGGGCACGCCCGGGACCTCGGTCAGCACCGTGGAGAGGTGTTTCTAGTGTGTGCTCTGCACATCCCTCACTGGCAGCAGCACTGTGTCCTCTCACTGTCTGTTTTATGCTGTCGGGCAGGCCTGTAAGGCCTTTTTAGCCCCGAAAGATGGCTTTTTGGAACGTGCACACGGCCCAGCCACCAGCCACCGTGGCCATTTTGTGCAGATTAGAGAGCTGAGTTCCTTCCTCTATGCATACGACAGCCTCTGCCTGAAATGATAAAAAATGCCTCACATCGATGAAACCGAGAGGATCGTCCCCCTGAGCTGCGCAAAGCTCATATAAGCAGCAGCTGTTCCTTGTTTTAAGCAAATTTCACACCCAGAAACCTGAATTGAATACCCTGGCCACTAATTCATTTCGTAGAAAGCCAGACCTTGAGTTTAGAACATTTCCAGCTAAAGACAACCTCCCTTGGAAAGAAATTATCTTAACAGCGGAGAAGGCAAGGTGACCCTTTCTGTTTCCTCTGGAGGAAGGCGTTCTGGCCGTGGAGTGTCCTGGAATGTTACAGCGTGAGTCCTGGAAAGAGCCTTCCGGTCATCTAGTCCATCTCCTTTCATTTTGCAGTTGGGAAGATTGAGGCCAAGGAAATGTCCCTGATCTGAGCACAGGGCTGTGCTCCCTACCCGCCTCACCCCGCCCCCAGGACAGAGGTGATGAGCTAAAGTCTAGAGGCTGTTGTGGGTCAAGGGTCTCTGTACTTGGAAGAGGGAGTCCTGCTGACCGGGAGGGACTAGATGCAGAAGTGATTGGCAGAGAGGAAAAGCTGTTGCCATGTGCCTCAATTCTTCTGAGCCCTGAGCAGGATGCTCGTGGAGTGCCTTGACCCTCTGCTGAACGTTGGTCATCCACTCACCATGGAGATTCTACTCATGGGAATGTTGGTGAAATCTGATCATGCATGTCATTAGTGTGTGATTCCTTTTAAGGAATTTATTACAAAGATCCTCAGCAAAGTTGGCCATTAAGAAGCAGGCATTCTTAGGGCAGACTCTTCATAGTCCTGGCCATCCACACTGCTTGGCCCAGTCAGGGCACAGTGACTGGTCAGGGACCACTCACACAAGGAGCAGTTGTCCCTCTTCCAACTCATCCCAGTGCTCACACACACA
>SJYC01059243.1:0-18729 GCA_006408675.1 Madoqua kirkii
TGGCTGGCCACGGGCTCAGGCCGGCTGCTCACGTTGGGCAGGATGTCCACGCACTGGAAGAGAAAACCTGACCAGTGGAAGACAGGTTCAGACAAACCAGTCCAGTGGGCCGGGGCCCAGAAAGGAACTTTGTGGCTCCCTGGGGAAACTTAGCAGGCCACCTCTCTGTGTTGCAAGAAGAGAAGACGCGAAGATGTTGGGACAGAAAATCAGAAGTTCGTCACTAGCAAGAACATCGTCTTCCTTCAGTCCTGGCACTGAAGGTGTGAAACTGCAGTTCCTTCTCTGCAAAGTGGAGAAGACCGTACTTGAAGGCCTCTGAAGTGACATGCTGCCCCGCCCCGTCAGCCCTTGCTGCTTGTTAGAATCAGCTGGGGAATGCTTAAAATATACCCCTGCCTGGACCCACCATGGACAAATCAGAATCCCTGGGGGTGGGTCCTGGGCATCGGTCATTTTTACAGCTCCCTGGGTGAATCTGACAGACCACCAGCCAGAACATCTGTGCCCTAAGATATTGAAGATGAATCCCATTTCCCCATCCTGTAAGGTGTTTGCATCCTAGAAAAGCAAGGGGTTAACCAGGACTTGATCCAAACTTACAGAACCTTTGTCTTCTTGATGTTAATCACATTCGGCCATGCATAATGCTCTTTCATTTTCTCTTATGAGAATGTAGGATTCCTCCAGAGGAGCGATCTTGTCATATTTGCCGTTGTGTTTCTCAAGACGATGCTCTGTCCTCCACTCCCAGCCCCATCCTTCATCAAAACCAGTCCATTTTAGTCTTAAATATTTGTTGGCTCTTCCATTTTAGTCTTAAATGTTTGTTGGCTCTTCCTCCATCCCTTTGTCATTTCCCCCCCAAGTTCCTACCTTAGCTGTTAGGTAAGCTAATAGCTTACCACATCTTAACTATTGTGTCAGTCTCCCCAAATCCTTTCTTTCCACTGCCTCCAGCATGATCTAGACCAGGGGTCCCCAGCCCCTGGGATCTAATACCTGATGATCTGACGTGGAGCTGATGTAATATTACAGAAATAAAGTGAAAGTCGTGTCCAACTCTGCAACCCATGGACTGTACAGTCCATGGAATTCTCCAGATCAGAATACTGGAGTGGGTAGCCTTTCATTCTCCAGGGGATCTTCCCAACCCAGGGTTCGAACTCAGGTCTCCCACATTGCAGGCAGATTCTTTATCAACTGAGCTATCAGGGAAGCCGTAAAGCACAATTAATATGATGTGCTTGAATTGTCCCCAGACCATCCCCCCACCTTGCCCCCTGTGCTGTATGTGGAAAAATTATCTTCCATAAAATCGGTCCCTGATGCCGAAAAGGTTGGGGACCTCTGATTTAAGTCCTCAGATCTAGCTGATTTCCTATCTGCCTAAGTCTTTGCCTGCCTCCCCTGCACACGTGGCATCAAGCTCCCTCCATGCACAGTCTCCCCAGCCACCCTCTCCAAGCTTGATGACCTTGACCAAGTACCTGACTTGGCCGTTTCCTCCTATCTGGACTGGGGATAATTAAGTCTCCGCCCTGCCGCCACCGTCTCGGAAGGCTGTCGTGGGAATTAAGCACAACGGTCACTGAGGAGGGACTTTGAAAGCTCGGAGGCCCCAGTCAGATCTGAGGGTTTCCACGAGAGCCTCAGGAAATAGGTGTTGCACATGGCAACTCCCTGGGGCCCCCTGTGCTCATGTTCCCTGTGAGCAGGGCATCCGTGGAGGGGGCGCTGCCGGCCAGTTCCCTCCTTTTGTAAAGGGAATCGGGTGAAGGAAGTGTCTTGGAATAGACAATCTTCCTAAACTCCCCCAAAATAACCTCAGTGGAAACAATTGTGGTAACGTCCACCCTGCAGTATTGTTTCAGCCCACAGCAATGGGAACAATCTCCCGGCCTTTCCAACTTGACTGGGAATCAGCTGGACTTCTAGGGGCCTGAAAACAAAGCATTGTGCTTTGAGGGCCTCTCTAGGTCTTCAGGGCCCACTAGGGCTGGAGGCAATCCCAGGGTCTGTGTCCAATGTTTCTTTTCCTCCCAGCTTCCCCAGGGAGTCTTGTTTGCTAGTGATTTTCATGTTTTCCCATAGGTAACCTTGGGGAAGTTACCTCTTGTCTATCTGAAGACTTCAGGAGAACACTTGGGCTCTAGCTTTTCCTCCAGTGAGTTAGCCCTGTGCCCCCGACTGGAGACCTAGGGAGGCTCGAGGGCTCTTGCCCAACCCCTCCAGATACAGTCAGCCCCTCCTCTGAAAGTCTGCCTTGATGTTCCTACCTCGCCCTGCTCACAGGAGCTCCTGTCCCCTGTCCCTGTCTGTTCTTCTTATCGGTCTCTTCAAAGCGTTGTCCTAGCATTTTCGCCTAGTCCGCTCTCTTGTCCCCACCCTGCCTGACTCCAGGCGGCAAGCAGCTCTTCACTGGCCCATGGGAGAAAGTCTGAAACCCTCTGCAGGGCATCCAGAGTCTGGGGTCTTCCCTCATGAACCTGAACATTCTTGCCACCTGCCACTCTCTAGGTGTTGCCCCCAGTCTTCCAGGACAGCCCTGTTTTCTTGGCATTTGTCCCTTTCGGCAAAGCTTAGCCTGTTAAATTGTGTGGCTAAATTTGATTTAATTTTCTACTTTTGTTTTTAAAAAAAGTTATTCTGACCTGTCCGCCTTATCTCTGGCTCACCACGCATAAAGAGTAGCCTCCTCCTCGCCTCTGCGTGCTGAGTCCTCCTTACTGTCTCTTTGCTCCAGTTCTCCCACCCCTCAGCATCTCCTGTTTCTTGTTTCCTCTAAGAAGCACCTCGGCTACTCTGCACTCTAGAGTCGGCTCTTTCTGGAACATGGTTCCCTGCAGCATCACTTCTTGAACTTTGTGTGCAGACAGCATGCAGATCTGCTTCACGTGCAGATTCTGATTCCGTAGGACTGGCCTGAGGCCAAATTCCTGCATCCTTAACCGGCTTCCAGGTGATGCCAATGCTGCTGGTCCATGGACCACACTTAGAGTTGCAAGATCTCATAACCTTGGCCGTTTCCTCCTATCTGGACTGGGGATAATTAAGTCTCCGCCCTGCCGCCACCGTCTCGGAAGGCTGTCGTGGGAATTAAGCACAACGGTCACTGAGGAGGGACTTTGAAAGCTCGGAGGCCCCAGTCAGATCTGAGGGTTTCCACGAGAGCCTCAGGAAATAGGTGTTGCACATGGCAACTCCCTGGGGCCCCCTGTGCTCATGTTCCCTGTGAGCAGGGCATCCGTGGAGGGGGCGCTGCCGGCCAGTTCCCTCCTTTTGTAAAGGGAATCGGGTGAAGGAAGTGTCTTGGAATAGACAATCTTCCTAAACTCCCCCAAAATAACCTCAGTGGAAACAATTGTGGTAACGTCCACCCTGCAGTATTGTTTCAGCCCACAGCAATGGGAACAATCTCCCGGCCTTTCCAACTTGACTGGGAATCAGCTGGACTTCTAGGGGCCTGAAAACAAAGCATTGTGCTTTGAGGGCCTCTCTAGGTCTTCAGGGCCCACTAGGGCTGGAGGCAATCCCAGGGTCTGTGTCCAATGTTTCTTTTCCTCCCAGCTTCCCCAGGGGAGTCTTGTTTGCTAGTGATTTTCATGTTTTCCCATAGGTAACCTTGGGGAAGTTACCTCTTGTCTATCTGAAGACTTCAGGAGAACACTTGGGCTCTAGCTTTTCCTCCAGTGAGTTAGCCCTGTGCCCCCGACTGGAGACCTAGGGAGGCTCGAGGGCTCTTGCCCAACCCCTCCAGATACAGTCAGCCCCTCCTCTGAAAGTCTGCCTTGATGTTCCTACCTCGCCCTGCTCACAGGAGCTCCTGTCCCCTGTCCCTGTCTGTTCTTCTTATCGGTCTCTTCAAAGCGTTGTCCTAGCATTTTCGCCTAGTCCGCTCTCTTGTCCCCACCCTGCCTGACTCCAGGCGGCAAGCAGCTCTTCACTGGCCCATGGGAGAAAGTCTGAAACCCTCTGCAGGGCATCCAGAGTCTGGGGTCTTCCCTCATGAACCTGAACATTCTTGCCACCTGCCACTCTCTAGGTGTTGCCCCCAGTCTTCCAGGACAGCCCTGTTTTCTTGGCATTTGTCCCTTTCGGCAAAGCTTAGCCTGTTAAATTGTGTGGCTAAATTTGATTTAATTTTCTACTTTTGTTTTTAAAAAAAGTTATTCTGACCTGTCCGCCTTATCTCTGGCTCACCACGCATAAAGAGTAGCCTCCTCCTCGCCTCTGCGTGCTGAGTCCTCCTTACTGTCTCTTTGCTCCAGTTCTCCCACCCCTCAGCATCTCCTGTTTCTTGTTTCCTCTAAGAAGCACCTCGGCTACTCTGCACTCTAGAGTCGGCTCTTTCTGGAACATGGTTCCCTGCAGCATCACTTCTTGAACTTTGTGTGCAGACAGCATGCAGATCTGCTTCACGTGCAGATTCTGATTCCGTAGGACTGGCCTGAGGCCAAATTCCTGCATCCTTAACCGGCTTCCAGGTGATGCCAATGCTGCTGGTCCATGGACCACACTTAGAGTTGCAAGATCTCATAACCATGGCTTTCAGTTTTTGCTGCACACTGGCATTACCTGAGTGGTTTTTTTTTTTTTAAAAAGATACCTGTGCCAGTCTTCTACCCTCAAACAGTATGATTTTATCGGCATGGGGTACATCCCAGGCATTGGCATTTTTAAAAATCTCTCCAGGTGATTGTGTGTGCTGAAGTGCGGCAACTACTACCATATTACATTGTGTGAATATGGCTAAGCCTGTTATGAGCTTGCCCCAATTTTCCAGGGCAGCCCTATTTTCTTGGCATTTCGTCCTTTTTGGAAACCTCGGCCTGTTAATTGTGTGATGAAATTTGATTGGCCTTGTCTTCCTGCAGAGACTGTGCGTGCGTGCATGCTGAGGTACGTCAGTTGTGTCTGACTCTGCAAGCCCCTGGAATATAGCCCACCAGGCTCTTCTGTCCATGGAATACTCCAGTCAAGAATATTGGATTGGGTTGCCATTTCCTACTCCAGGGATCTTCCTGACCCAGAGATGGAATCTGAGTCCCTTATGTCTTAGACATTAGCAGGCGGGTTCTTTACCACTGGTGCTACCTGGAAAGCCTGCATAGACTATAATTCCTTCTAAAGTAGGACTTGGTCTTTTTTTTTGAGAATTGATTATTGACTGATGGTTAAATATTAGGCCCCCTAAGTTTGTTTGTTTGTTTGTTTTAATGATTAAACAGTGTTAACAGAGCTCATACTGCCAGTAGGGAATCATACTAGATGTCAAGAGGGAAACAAAAATACGAAGGTCTTGGATTTTGCAGAGCCCAGTAAAATCTGCACAGCACCAGCCCTGGCAGGGAGTTGCCTGCCTGGATGGCTTGTTTTCAAGGGATCCGGATGTATTTCCTCTTCTGCCTCCCCCATCCGCGTCCCCATCCAAGAGGAGAAAAAGAAACAATTTCTCCCTCCCTGGTCACTTATTCCAAAAACACCGCCACTAATGTTTTGGTTTCCCTTTCAGTCTAAGGCAGTGGATGCTAACCTGACCATCCTTCAGAACTACCTGGAGAGCTTTGAAAATCTCCACTGCCTGGACTGCACCTGACTGTGTGCACAGAGCCTCTGATGGGCCTGAACCTCGGGAATTTAAATCTCCCCAGGGGGCTGTCCGTGAGCCTCCAGGGCTAAGAGCCACTGACCCAGGGTTTTTATTGACTGAAATGTAGGTAACACTCCAGTTATCCTCCTCTCGGGGTGGCGGGGACTGAGTTTGTCAGAGCCTTTCCTGAAGGCAGGTTCTGATAGCAGGAGGGAAGCAGAACTGGGGATGCCAGGCACCCGTCGGACACGAGAGCTCACCACTGCATCATGGGGAGGCCAGAGGGGGGAGACATGCTGCTGCGAAGGACGCTTGGCCACCCAGCGCTTCTCTAGAGCAGGGTCGCCACGTCACGGTCCGTGCACCGAGTTCCAGCCCCCACCAGTTTTTATCATCAAGTTTTATTGGAACACAGCCACCCCTTCGTGAGCTTCTGCTGCACACTGCAGCATTGAATACTTGTGACAGAGACCACACAGCCTGCAGAGCCTAAGGTATTTAATGGCCTGACCCTGCACAGAAGAGGTTTGCCAACCCCTGCTTAGAGAGTTGATCGTGCATGACCTCCCCCTGGACCTCCCAGGAGGCTCAGTGGTAAAGAACCCGCCTGCCAGTGTAGGAGACGCAGGTTCGATCCCTGGGTCGGGAAGATCCCCTGGAGAAGGAAATGGCAACCCACTCCAGTATTCTTGTCTGGAGAATCCTGTGGACAGAGGAGCCTGGTGGGCTAAGGTCCATGGCAGCACACAGAGTCAGACACACCTGAGCACGGCATGAGTCCCCCCTCTGGGTGGTCCTGCAGTCTGTCCATCAATACACAGGCTGGGCATTTCAAACACCATTTCTTAAGACTCTGTAATGTTGTAGTTGCTCTTAAAGCAGGGCAGGGTGTCCTCAGAGATGTGCTGAGAGCTAAGTCCTGGCTGGGCTCAGTTATGGCTCCCTTCTCTCAGCCTTGGGGTGACAGGCCTTTGGTGGCCAGTACTGTGGGCTGCCACCCCCTGGCCCCAAGCAGCCTCTGTGGGTTCCCCCAGGGAGCCATACCAATGTCACTGTGTTCCTGATGGGCTGTGAGGTGGGAGGGCTGGGAAGCCCCACACCAAACCTTGACAGATTGAAGAGGCTGGAGTTGGGAATGGATTCCTTTCCTGCCCGAGGAGGATGGAGTCGGGGGAGGGGCTGTAGGCATGAGCTCTGTAGATGGAGGGAGGAAGGGATGAGACCTGTGCTTGACCAGAGCCCTCGCTGCAGAGTCCTGTGTCCAGGCTCTCGCGTTACCCTCCTTCCTTCTCTGGCCACCACTGTGCCCCAGAAAGTAGGTCAAATCGCTGTCTGCTGCAGAGGCTCAGAGGGAAAGAGACACCAACTAGGTCATCAGAGCTGCTGGTGCCTGGTGAGCCAGCCGAAACCAGTGGCCACCCAATTTAAGACAGCCCATAAAGACTCTTTTATGTGGCAGGGAACCCTTAATGGCCCACATCCACACAACAAAAGGTCAGCCCTGCTTTCTGGGAATGGAACAAGTAATTGAATTTCTGAAATGGTCCATTTCCTGTAGTCAGAGAGAGGTATAACCCGTGTCCTTAAAGTATTCACTTAAAAAATTAATAAGCTGGAGGCAATTATTTCTTTTACCGAAGGTATCTGCCATAGGACATAGAATTTCCTAAGATAGTGAAAGCACAATTCTATCAGAAAAATTTTTGCATGCCAGCAGATTTTTAGGAACTCATTTCTATCTGCTGCTTTCCCATCTTTCTTAATTAGGAGCCTCAGTAAGACCGTGTTCCTTAGACTTTGTCATTTTTGATGGCACACCATCAGGGAGGTCCATTATTTTTGCACGATACCGATCATATTAATACTTAGCATGGCAGTTTTGCTGTTAGTGACTTACTGTGAAAGGAGGGAGAGGGAAGAAGCGAGAGCCCACTAACAACAACCCTGTGAATTTATGCTGTGATCAAGGCTTCCCTGATAGCTCAGCTGGCAAGGAATCCGCCTGCAATGCAGGAGACCGCAGTTCAATTCCTGGGTCAAGAAGATCTGCTGGAGAAGGGACAGGCTACCCACTCCAGTATTCTTGGGCTTCCCTGGTGGCTTGGCTAGTAAAGAATCTGCCTGCAATGTGGGAGACCAAGGTTCGATCCCTGGGTTGGGAAGATCCCCTGGAGAAGGGAAAGGCTACCCACTCCAGTATTCTGGCCTGGAGAATTCCGTGGACTATGTAGCTGTGTAGTCCATGGGGTCACAAAGAGTTGGAGACGACTGAACGGCTTTCACTTTCCCACGCGGTGATGGTCTGCAGAGTGAATCCAGGGAAAACCATGCGTGGGCCCGCCCCTTCCATGGCTCGTTGAAAACCATGCTTGTTCCGTTAGCCAGTGCCTGTGGAGCACCCACTCTGTGATGTCGCTATGCACAGTCCACTGGGGCAGCACCTGGGGGTCTGCAGCCCTGAAGTTCTGGATCAGCTCCTGCTTGGTTGGCTCTGGGTCTCAGATCAGTGGCTCCAACGGGCATTCTGTTACGGGTCCATCCCAGGCCTCTGAGTTAATGTCCCAGCTTCACCCGCCACACATACTCGCTGTTTTTAACTAGATCTACTGTTAAATCTGCTTAATCTATCCTCCCAGCTTCCTTTTCCTCTCCTGTAGAGAATGGATAATAATAGTATCTCCCTCTCAAGGTTCTGGTAAGGTTTAAATTAGTTAATACATGGGAAACTCGGAACCCTGCCTGCCTCTGTAAGTGATAGACACTGTTATTATCATGATCGTAGCTTGAGATCCCGGCAGATATAACTTAGTTCCTTCTATGGTAAGAAGACTTCTTGAATACCTTCCAGGAAAACAGAATTGCTCACTCAGTGGAAGGGAGCATATTTCTCGGGCAGGACTGGAGGGGAAGGAAAGACTTCACAGGCTCGCTTCCCCTCATTGTTGGCCCAGCTCATCCACATGAGACTCTAGCCCAGGAATGCCCTCACCTTGCCCACCTGCCCATCTCTTCCTTTATCTTCTTGCTGCCTGGAGCTGGCCTTGGAGATAGCCAGTAGAGCCAGTTGCCAACAGCTAAGGAGTGTAAAGTTATAAATAACCTAGATAGCATATTAAAAAGCAGAAACATTACTTTGCCAACAAAGGTCCATCTAGTCAAGGCTATGGTTTTTCCAGTGGTCACGTATGGATGTGAGAGTTGGACTCTGAAGAAAGCTGAGTGCCGAAGAATTGATGCTGTTGAACTGTGGTGTTGGAGAAGACTCTTGAGAGTCCCTTGGACTGCAAGGAGATCCAGCCAGTCCATTATAAAGGAGATCAGTCCTGGGTGTTCATTGGAAGGACTGATGCTAAAGCTGAAACTCCAATACTTTAGCCACCTGATGTGAAGAGTTGACTCATTGGAAAAGACTCTGATGCTGGGAGGGATTGGGGGCAGGAGGAGAAGGGGACGACCGAGGATGAGATAGCTGGATGGCACCACCAACTCAATGGACATGAGCTTGAGTAAACTCCAGGAGTTGGTGACGGACAGGGAGGCTTGGCGTGCTACAATTCATGGGGTTGCAAAGAGCCTGATCCGAGCTGAACTGAAGGGTATAAAGGCAGGGTCTCTCTCGAGTCTGAGCTGTCTGCCACTGTTCTACCTTTCACGTCCCCGCCCCCAATCATTAGCGTCATCAGACAAGTGGAAGATTCTTGTTGTACCTCTGCAAGAGGTAAGATGCTATTTTGGACATGAAACTGAAGGCTCTGGCAAGGAAGGTCGGACCCTGAGGTCTCTCTGGAGTCCCCTAGGCTTTACCTGGGCTGTGGTTGCAACTGTCATCCTGAATTCCCCTTCACCCTCAATGCTTTCATGGGAGGGATTGGGGGCAGGAGGAGAAGGGGACGACCGAGGATGAGATAGCTGGATGGCACCACCAACTCAATGGACATGAGCTTGAGTAAACTCCAGGAGTTGGTGACGGACAGGGAGGCTTGGCGTGCTACAATTCATGGGGTTGCAAAGAGCCTGATCCGAGCTGAACTGAAGGGTATAAAGGCAGGGTCTCTCTCGAGTCTGAGCTGTCTGCCACTGTTCTACCTTTCACGTCCCCGCCCCCAATCATTAGCGTCATCAGACAAGTGGAAGATTCTTGTTGTACCTCTGCAAGAGGTAAGATGCTATTTTGGACATGAAACTGAAGGCTCTGGCAAGGAAGGTCGGACCCTGAGGTCTCTCTGGAGTCCCCTAGGCTTTACCTGGGCTGTGGTTGCAACTGTCATCCTGAATTCCCCTTCACCCTCAATGCTTTCACACCAAGCAAAGAGCATGAATCCAGGGCAAAAAGCAGTGGCCAAACCCAGGAGTGGCTATTGACCGGGGAACATCACCCTACCCCCGCCCCCGCCCCCCACCATCAGTGCCTGCCTCCCACTCACAGTTTGGGCCAGCCTCCCTCACAACTGCCTTGGGCCGGAGAAGCTTTGTTTTGAGTCTCTTAAGGAGACCAGGTCTGCCTCCTTGGAGCCTGCCACCCAGTCATCCCCCTGCTGTAGCAGACTGGGACTCCTGGACTCTCTGCACTGTGTGATCCCTGCATATCACAGTCCTCCGCTGGGGGGACCGACCCCTCTCAGCCTGTCTGGCCTCAGCTCTGAGGACCTCAGGGTCACTTGGGCCCTGCTGTCTCTGGGCTAGGCTGGGCACAGGCACACCCCCACTTGAGTCCAGTAAACTTGTGTGGCAGGACTGGCCAGATGTGTCTCTGAATTTCATCTCATTTGACTCCCAGCATCTCGTTTAATCCGCATGAAGGAAGTAGGTTTAGGCTCTCCATTT
Organism: Madoqua kirkii; assembly: GCA_006408675.1. Taxonomy (NCBI): domain Eukaryota; kingdom Metazoa; phylum Chordata; class Mammalia; order Artiodactyla; family Bovidae; genus Madoqua; species Madoqua kirkii. The sequence continues at coordinate 10,418 of SJYC01059243.1, forward strand.
TAGAGAGAGGGGACTGAGGGTCAGCGAGGGGAAGCAAGCCCCCTCCTGCCTGGCTGGCCTGCCTCTGGCCTGGCATGTGGAGTGGCAGCAGTGAGACAGTTGTCACAACCTAGGTGCCTGTGGGGCTGATCCGTGGGCCCTGAGTACCCACAGTGCCATCATTCCAGGGCAGGCCGGCCAAGGAATAGTAACCGTGGTCCTCGGAGAGCCTGCGGTGTAACCAAGGATTGGGCAATCCATGTCTTCACTGCCTTTTCCATGTCCACTAACCACGGGGGAATTGCTGAGCACTGGGCCTGGTGGTTACAGATCGAGGACCAGTGAGGCAGTGGAGCATCCTGGCTCCCTGCAGCATGGGAACTTTTGCCTGGTGGACAGCCATAGTCTGTGGGTTCTGTGCCCACGGGTCACCTATCTGTCGGTGACCACCTGTTGGTGATAGAGAATGCAGGTGGCCCAGCTCTGCTCCATCCAGGGCTGTCGGTCATCTTAACTTTTCATCCAACAAGCAGTCATGGAAGATTGTGATGTCTAACCACCGTGGGGCCTGTGGAAGTGAAGGCAGCATGGCCCCTGAGCCCCTGAAAGTTGGCAGGGTGGCTGGAGAAGCAAGCTTGCCAGCAGCTACCTAGTCTGTTAAGACACCTGGCTGGAGTGTCAAGAGGAGTGTGTCCGGCATGCTGTGTGACCACACGGGTGAATGCCCCTGGGTATTAGCGTCTGCGTTGTAGGGCAGTCGGGGGGGGCTGTTTATGCCAGTGGCTCAGCCTCTTCTGAATGCAGCCGGGGAGCTCAGGACGTGGCTGGCTGGTGGACACAGAGTGACCTCATTCTAGGATGGCGTTACTTGGGATTTGGGCTGTGGCTTCCCGGCAGGCTCTAAAGGGATGTGGATGGAAAGTCAAGAAGTCTCAGAGCAGAGTCTCTCTGTGCACGTGGGGTGCTCCCGAGCCTGGAATTTCAGACTCTGCCCTAAAGAGGAAGAGGGCTGTGGGGGTGTGCAGAGGATGGGAGCCCAGTTGGGAAACCGCTGGTGCTGCCTATCCTTCGGTTCAGTTCAGTCACGCAATCGTGTTGGGGGGGGCTGTTTATGCCAGTGGCTCAGCCTCTTCTGAATGCAGCCGGGGAGCTCAGGACGTGGCTGGCTGGTGGACACAGAGTGACCTCATTCTAGGATGGCGTTACTTGGGATTTGGGCTGTGGCTTCCCGGCAGGCTCTAAAGGGATGTGGATGGAAAGTCAAGAAGTCTCAGAGCAGAGTCTCTCTGTGCACGTGGGGTGCTCCCGAGCCTGGAATTTCAGACTCTGCCCTAAAGAGGAAGAGGGCTGTGGGGGTGTGCAGAGGATGGGAGCCCAGTTGGGAAACCGCTGGTGCTGCCTATCCTTCGGTTCAGTTCAGTCACGCAATCGTGTTTGACTCTTTGTGACCCCATGGACTGCAGCACGCCAGGCTTCCCTATCCATCACCAACTCCTGGAGCTTGTTGAAACTCATGTCCATTGAGTCAGTGATGCTATCCAGCCATCTCACCCTCTGCCATCCCCTTCTTCTCCTGCCTTCAATCTTTGCCAGCATGAGGGTTCTTTTCAGATGAGTCAGAATTGCATCAGGTGGCCAAAGTATTAGAGTTTCAGCTTCAGCATCAGTCCTTCTAGTGAACATTCAGAACTGATTTCCTTTAGGATTCACTGGTTTGATCTCCTTGCAGTCCAAGGGACTCTCAAGAGTCTTCTCCAACACCACAGTTCAAAAGCATCAATTCTTCGGTGCTCAGCTTTCTTTATAGTCCAAGTCTCACGTCCATATAGGACTATTGGAAAGACCATAGCTTGGACTAGACAGACTTTTGTTGGCAAAGTAATGTCTCTGCTTTTTAATATGCTGTCTAGGTTGATCATAACTTTTCTTCCAAGGAGCAGGCGTCTTTTAATATCATGACTGCACTCACCATCTGCAGTGATTTTGGGGCCCAAGAAAATAGTCTCTCACTGTTTCCATGGTTTCACCATCTATTTGCCATGAAGTGATGGTATCCTTATCCTTACGCCTATCCTTATATGTCAGATAATCTCCTTTTATCCTCCTGCTAGTCCTCTGAAATACTACCTTTTCATAGAAGAGGGAAATAGAAGCCTCAGGAGGGTAGGGCTCTAGCCAGGCTCCCACAGTAGGTGGCAGTGATGGTATTTAAAGCCAAACCGATTGAGTCCGATCGCTGCCCAACAGCCCCGAATCTGTTGCTTAAAGCGCCTGGGACTGGCTCTGCCCACCCTGGGACAGCCAGCCCGCTGCCCCTGGTTGCTCCTTTGTCGCAGTCTCCTGCCCTGTCCCCCAGACCAGCCAGCTTTGGCCCAGCACTGCGGATGCAGAATGATGAACCATCCACTCCCAGGTGGCCTTGAAGGCCCTGCCTGCACAGTGGAGCTCGCCTCAGGATCTCAGTGTCTCTGGCAGAGGTGTCTGGGGCAAAGGCCGCTTCCATGACTCACCAAGGTCCTCACACTTACTGGATTCTGACCGTTGCCCGCTTATAAAATGAGCCACGCCAGCGTACTTTCAGGAGAGGCAAGAACAAAGCCATTAAGATATTCCTCCTTGTAGCTTCCGCTGGGGCCTTTGCCTTTCTGGTTCTGCTTCTGTTAACTTCAGAGCCTTCCAGTAACTCGAAGGGTAGTCTTGGGGCACCCCTTCCTTCCTCTACCGGTTCCTTGTTCCGTGAGTGTCCCTGTGCCTTCCCTGGGTCTGGAGTAGTAACTCTGCTTGTGTATCTGTGCTCCAGGCGGCCTGGGGATTTCTCTGGGACACAGGCGGAGTCTGGGTTTTCTCTGTGGCGCGGCGTGTGCTCACTGAACGTGGTGGCATCTTGTGCTGTAGAGTTCTCCTCCTCCAAAATCCACTGTTGCCTCAGTTCCCAAGATGCTTTTTCAGCCTCCCCAAGGACATAAAACTATTCACAGCTTTCCTCCCTGACAAAGACTATCATTTGCCCTCAGAGACCAGAGCGTGAGTATTACTTGGTCTTCTCTTGAGTTTTAGTTACTGGTATTAGTACTAGGATGAGGAAGATATATTTAATAGATGCTAGTTGTCCAACAATGATGAATGGGAAAGCTTTATGGGCTTTTCCAGGGTTTGGGTCTTATCTCTGTCATGGACACACCATCCAGTCAGAGACCAGAATTCAGGCCACATGTGTCCAAAGGTGCCCAGGCAACTTTCCCAGAGGCTGCAGAGCAGACCCTGTGTCTTTCCTGTGGTCACTTGTACCTGGTGTGTTTCTGGAGCACCTTCCTGCCTCTGGTCTGCAGCAGCAGAAAGCTTTTGCCCTTACAGGTTAGCAGCACTTCCGGCACCCCCAGTAAAAACCACTCATCCAGGATGTGGGGAGCATCTGGCTGCCAGCTCCATTCTCATGGGGCTGTCCCTGCATCAACAGGAGCCTTGGAGGAGGGTATGGTGGTAGGAGGAGGGGGGAATGCATGGGCTTGTCACTTGGATGAGATCCTGAGCCACTGGGTCTCACATGGTCTTCAACTCAGAGAGGGTTGTAATCACCATCCAACAGCCCTCCCTGTGTAGGCATGCATGTACACACACACACACACACACACACACACACACACACACACACATACACACACAAACACACCCATCACAGGAGTACCTTGGTTGCAAATGGGAAACTGATAATGATTGAAAAATCAGGACTTTAGTAATTGTTTCCTTTACATTTGTCGTTTGTATTTGGCATTGCCCAGGGGACCCTTCCTGACGTGGCTGGGGGCAGGGACCTCCATGTTTACTTCGCTGGACTGCATGGATATTCTAAGATCAGCTGGAACAACACCTAAAGTTGCATCATGCTGAACTATTTAGGACTCTTTTGGTCACACGTAACAGAATCCCAACTCAGTATATTTAAAGATACATGACGCAGGAGGTAGGAAGAGCAAATATTTTCATCCTCATTTTTCACAAGAAGGAGTAGAGGGCTGGGTCAGATAACTGCCCAGTGGTATCCCAGTCAGGCAGCTGTGCTGGAACCCAGGTTGCCTAAAGGCTCTGTGGGGTTTACTAGTCAAGTTACGAGGCTGTTAGAGTGAGAAACCCAACTTGAAGGAAAAAGGAGGGATGGGTTCTGTTAGCTCAGGGCATCTAAGGAAGGCCATGTTCCAGCAACCTGACCTCTGTAACTGCACCCCTGTACAGGCTCAAATCTCTGCCTTCTGGATGAATGCTGAGGGTCCACACCCCAAAGACCTCCACAGGCAGAATATCATGTGCCGTAGATCCCACTGGGCTTCCTAGGTGGCACCAGTGCTAAAGAACCCACCTGCCAGTGCAGGAGACATTAAGAGACCTGGGTTTGGTCCCTGGGCTGGGAAGATCCTCTGGAGGAGGTCATGGCAACCTACTCTAGTATTCTGGAGAATACTGGAGAATCCCCATGGACAGAGGAGCGTGGTGGGCCACAGTCCATGGGGTCCCACAGAATCGGACACGACTGAAGCCACTTTGCAAGCGCATGTGCACAGACCTCACTAAGCCCTGGCCAGAGAACTTTGGTTACACTCCTTTTCTGGAAGAATGCCCAGGTCTTGTGGAGCCAACATTAGTCTTTCAGAGTGGGTGAATGGGAGGTTTACAGTTCAGGGTGCAAATGGGGGTGGCCAGAGGCAGGGGGCGAGCGTGGATCACTCAGAGGCAATCTCAGCACCTCTGCCCTGTTGACCTTTATCTGTGTTTTCATATTGGGACTCCAGCTGAGGTATTGTTCTTAAAAGGGTCTCTGCTGATTAAAACAAATAAATTAAAAGAAAAATTAGAAGATCACGAACTGAGACATGAGTTAGCCCGCCCGACCCCCACCTTTTTTTCTGAAACAGGTCAGCTGCTCTGAATAGCTGTGCAGCCTGGAGATTCCAGGAATTTTAGAAACATTACCTGTTTGTTTCAGCTTGGACGTGACCCACACATCCTGCCCACGTGGAGCTTGGTAGGATAGCTTCTTAGAAGCTATGAAAAAAAAAAAAAAAACATGACCCCAGCAAGAGGAAGGCTCCACTGTTGAGACAAACTCATTGTCAGGGGAGCTGTACTTGGTACTTTTATGGCCCCTTAAGTTGCCAAGTGCTGTTTCCTTTGTACTGTTTGCCTTCGGGATGCCTCCCCATGTTGGGCTGGAGACGGAGGGCCTGCGGAGCCCAGCTGGCTTGGCCTGAGTCTGTCCTGCCTCTGTGGGGCTCCAGCTCCCCGGGCTCACCCAGCCAGTGCAGCAGAACCAACATCCAGTTCTTCTGGGTTGCTGTCCATGGCGCCCTCCACTCCGGGTCATCTGGAATTTTCTGGAGAGAAGGAAGCCATTAGTTTCCAGGTGTTTCAAAGCATTCTCAGGAGTGACAGGTGGGACTGATACTCAACCTTGGGAAGAAGAGGAGGGGGCTGTGGTTTCCAAGAGGCCAGGATGGGTATTCAGTTGTCGAGGAGAGATGGATAACCAAGTGGGCAGGTGTCTGGAGAGGGCGGGCCTGGGGCCACAGGGCTTACCTCTCAGGACTCTGCAGTGTGCTGGGAAGGGCAGCCAACGTGTGGAAAAGGACCACGTTCTGTTGTCCTGGCAGTGGAGTCCTGGGACCTGTGTGTGTTTCTGGCTGGGGTCACCTTGAGAATGGCTTTGAATAGCATTGCACTGGAGCCTCCTCCGCTGCATGGCCTGGGCCGGGATGCTCAGCCTTGCTTTCCAACCCCACATGTCCCAGCTGCACCAGCTCCCCCTGAAGGCCTGTCCAGGTCAATCACAGTCGGGATGGAGTCTTCACACAGCGGGAAGAAGCTCTCTTGTCTTTGTCTTATGCACTTTCTCTTTGCAAAGAGCTGGTGTATGAGAGAGACAACAGATCTGTGAGAATAGGTCTGGATGGATGATTTCTGTCAGACCCAGGTCCGGGGGGGTTAGTGGTCAGACGTCACAGGTCACGGGAATATCAGGAAAATCTCCTTTGAGGAGAAAGTGGGCCTGGAGTTCTGTGAAGCTTCCGGCCATGGGACTGAGCTCTGTGTGGCCCTTTGAAACCTCATCCCGCAAGACTGGAACCAGGCAGGAACCAGGCAGAGCAGTGACCGGGAGCCCGCAGAGACAGGGGCAGGGGCAGGGCGAGCTCCCCTGGAGAGGTGGGGGACGGAGGCCTGCCGATGGAGCCGTGGTCAGGTCGTCTCAGAGGTCGCGGTGCAGCAAGAGTGAAGTGGGTGCGGGGCCTGGCCCCCCGCCCTGGCTGACTTTGGAATCTCAGCCCCGGGTGAGACACTGTCCCGTAGCCCTGCCTCGGGGCCCAAGAGGTGGCAAGGGGTGCTGTGTGTGCGCCACCACTCCTCTTGGTATTTCCGTCCAGAGACCTTGCTCGGTAGAGGCTCAGCCAGCATGAGGCTCCCACCCATTTTCCTTCCCTTCTCTTCTTCAGCAGATACTTAGTTAATACCTACCTGAGCCCGGAACCCTTGCAGGGCTTCGTGCACGTGGTCTAAGAGCCAGTTGGGTCCTCGCCCTTTGAACTCACCTAGGGGGTGAGGTTTAGGATTGGGGGGCTCGTCTGGCAGCCGCCCAGCCGGGGACCTGGGTCCAGGGCACCACCAGGTGGCCAGGGAGCAAAGGAACTTGCACCTCGGGTCTTCTGCACTCAAGGTGTCTCCCCTTTTCCCTCCTGTCTCCTGGTCCCTCCAGGTAAACTAACCTGGAGGGTGGGGCCCGGCCAGGAAGCATCATCCCAGAGCCAGGTCACACGCTGCCTATCCTGTAGGAATTTTGCATCTCATTTCAAAGAGATCAGGACCGTTTTGAAGGCTGAGACCTGGACAGCAGACTGAGCTGTTGGTTTGATAGGAGGCTGGAAGACTGCCCCCGACCCAGACTGAAAGTGTCTGACGTGGAGCCTGGCATCCCACCACAGGAACTGCCTGTGAAGTTTCCAGAATAGCACCACGTGGGGTCAGTAGCGCTTGCTCACCAGGGAGAATCGGATAGACTCAGGGACCTCCGGCATCAAACAGGATCGAAGAGGAGAACCTGGGGATGCTGAGAGTGCTGGAGAGGAGGCCGTCGGGCAGGCCTCGAGCTGTGGGCGCCTGCCCGGGGTGGCTGTGTAGGATTGGGACAGGAGGGCCATGTGGATTCGTTCCCTAGGGCTGCAGGAACACAGTCCCATCAGCTGCGTGGCTTGAAAGCAACACACATTTGCAGTTGCACAGTTCTGGATGCTACAAGTCTGGAGTCAGGGTGTCAGCAGGGCCACCCCACCCCCATCGGGAGGAATCGTCTCTTGCCTCTCCTGGCTTCCAGTGGCTGCCAGCAATCCTTGCCCTTTTTTCGGCTCAAAACTGCCCGCCTCCAAACATTACCCCCATTTTCACACAGCCTGTGTCTCGGTCTCTAAATTCCTTCCTGTAAGGACACCGGTCATTGGGTTTAGGGCCCACCCTAATCTTTAGAATGACCTCATCCTAACTCCATCCTATTTGTGAAGACCCTGTTTTCCAAATACAGTCTGTACCCAGGTGGGGACTCCAGCTGGTCTTCCAGGAGCACCTGATTCTGCCCGCTGTAGGGGGGAAGAGGACGGTCCAGGTGGCACCACAGACGCCTCTGTGGTCGGGAGCCCCCGGCCCCACCCGTGGAGCGCCAGGTGTGCCTCCCCCTCCTGCAGAGCCGGCTCATTCTAGACACCCCACCGATGCTGCGGGTATTGCTGGCCCGCAGGCTGAGGTCCTAACATAGCTTCTTCTCTTCCATCATGCGCCTGTCCACGCATTAGCACTCAGCTCAGGGAGCACCCAGGGTGAAGGCCTCCCTGCCCCTGCCCCAGGCAGAGCTGCCCGCTCCTCCCTCACGGCTGCCAGGGACGTCCGTGCACGCAGCAGCCTGTGCATCTGCGCTCCCCCGAGCTCCCAGGGTTGGAACTGGGGCTCTCCGTTCTGCTATTTCCCCTCTGATACACCTGGCACGTGGTTGGCCTTCAGAGCTGCTTGGGTGAGGAAGAACCAACGATGGCCAGATGGACGGATGGACTGATGGCTAGTTGGCAAGTGACAGAGGCGTCTCCCCTGACCACCCCCACCCTTGCGGCCCTCATCCCTTTATCCTGCCTGGTTCTGCTCCATGGGATTTTCCATCATTGATCATATTATCTATTTGTTTGTCCTTTCTCTCCTATCATTAGAAGGTGTGCTCTGTAAGAACAAGCATTTTGCCCATTGCTTGTCCGCTGATGTATCTGCAGTGTCTAAAACAACAATATTTGTAGGGTGGGTGGATGGGTGGG